>CAMPET010000552.1:2617-12769 GCA_946803715.1 Beroe ovata
ACACACACACACAAACAAACAAACACTCAGCTTACCTTGATGGGGACCTTGAGATGTATGACAAAGTAGTGCCAGTCCCCCACTAATCGCTGATACTCCTCTACAGGGAAGAGACTGAGGTCGTGACCTGTGAGTGGCTGTTCCCTCGCGAGTCGTCTCTGAGAGACAGTGGGTCATATATTGTCACGTGTGTATAAACTGTGAGTCTCAGTGAAGAGACAGTATACTCACATGGGGGCTGTTGAGTGTGGTCTCTGTCTCGACCATGGAAAATGGACTGTGCTGAACTGGTGTCGACACAGCTGCATCACTGCGAGGGAGAGATTGAGGGGAATTAGGAAATATTTGGGGAATTAGGAACATACAGGAATTGGGAATAGAACACGGTTGATGTTTTAACTGGCAAAGTGCCGCGAAAGAACACTCACTCAACTTTGTAAAACAACCAAAAACATGTGGTTGGTTTACCTGAGATATTTCTCCTTGACGGTTGGGCATTTTTGTTGTGCTGGAGGAGGTAGGATGTTGAGTCGGAAAGTGGTAGGAGAGGGGAGGGTGGACAGGGGAGGCGAGTTCCAGAAGGGGTCCAATGGGACATGTGACGTAGTTAGGGGACTGATATGTGAAGTTATCCACAGCGGGGAGGCTGGGGAGGAGACGGAGGAGGGAAGCGTGTCCAGGGCTGCTCCACTCACTTCACAGCAACCCTCAGTATGGGGACGGTCCTTGACATTCATCACATCTAACAGATGTTCCTCTGGGGTTATGTGTTCAGATTCTGGAGTCGTCACCGAATTACTCGACGAGCAACCGATTATAAAAACAACTCTCACCAATTGTGAGCAAAACAATCTATCGGTAACAACTTAAGCTAACAGCAAAATGAATCGCATGACTTAGTTATTGCTTAATTGCCAATTGATTGTTAATTTGAGAGTTATAATTAGGAACAATCACATCTTCATGATTTTCAAATTTCAAAACAAGTGAAGTCATTGAGGAATCGGAAAAATAACAACAATTGTTTCGCGTTGATGAAGTCTTACAATATCAACGATATCTTCACGGTTAAATGAACATATTCAAGCGAAACAGCCAGCAGGGGTCGGATTCGATAGGATTATGGATCGGTTTGGAATTCGGAAATTGTTGGTTGGAACTAGCAAATCATCAATTGAGCAAAGAAAGGAGACTTCGCTCGAAAGATCCGATTTCTCAGTCCTGTTATGAAAATGCTTTACACTTTGGCGACCGACTCAAATCACAGCACGAGCGAGAACGAATGAAGCATCCTCCGTGTACAACGGAGAGAAAGGCAAGTGTACGCGCGCGCACTCACACGTGAACTTTGTGATGTTGCAAATAATCATCAGTGTCACGTGGGAGAATAGCGCGCGGTCATTGGTCGTTAGAACAGCAGGTATATGATGATCAAGTGTATTATGTGTCCCTCGAGTTTGTTTGGGTGTAAATGTTCGCAGTTGATTACTCACTGTTTCAGCTGTTTCAATCACTATTTTCTTTTTACTGTAATTGAGATGTGTGCGGTATAACACCTTACTGTTACTTTAGTCAAACATTTAACATTTCAATGTCTTCAGTCTTGGTAAGATCAAAAAGTGCCAAGTGGATATCCATATACCCATTCGGGAAGTGGAATTACAGAGATGGCAATACTTTTATTCCATCTGGGTTGAGATTTTACGAAATATCAGAAAGCGGCATTCCACGAGAGGATAAATCCCGGGATTCGGGGATCCTCTGACTTGGGGCTGACACCAATACACTCTTCAGGAGTGCAAATTTTGTTTTCGTCCGCATACCGATATCCCTTAGATAAATCAGATATGCAGAAGATCAATCACTGCCGTATCTGTATTCTCTCACATCTCAGTGCTGGGTTTTAAACCTGTAGCAGCCTGCGTGCGGGTCATATTGTATTCATCAATCATCTAATCTCCTTGCTATTGGATGATGAACTAGGCAATGATATGGACTGGTAAGCGTCCACATAGACCACAATGTGGACTGCGTGAACCAATGGGGACTTTGTGAACCACATTGAAGTCCACATTTGTCTTACAGTTTTTTTAGAGTCGCGCCACTGTTTGACGCTGATCCAATCAGTGACTCATAATTATTTCCGTGAATGAACATTATTTGTGCACATGTACGGTACTCATGAGACGTGTCATAAGCTGCAGTATTTCAACTTCAAGCCACATGTCACATGCCCTTTTCCAGACACACGAGATGCAAGCAATTTCAGCTGTGCCACACCCCATTGAAAATGCGATAAAGTTTGATTCCGTCATTTTCAACCTGCTGTACCACGCATTGTCACATTTTAAATAATCATGTGCCTTGGCAAGAGGATATATTATTGAGGGTTACGTCAGTTACCGAATTTCATGGATTCTAGCAGAATAATGATAGTACCGTGGAACCGTTACCTCATATAGTCGATCTCCTCTGTAGTATGGCAACACCCTGTCCATAGTTAAAAGAGATATCGACACTACGAATCCTTCTCTCTCTCGCGCCACCCCCTTCCTCAGGAAGGAAGTTCCTTCCACGTTTCTCATTTAACTTCGCTTATTTCACATTTGCGATTGCCATTACGGGCTATGCTGATACAACGAACTATTAACTCGCGCAATACTCCCTTTTGGTTTTCATACCCCATTCTTATTCCGATTCCGAACTCATCTCTTCATCCTTATGGGCAGTGCTCACTTTCTTTCCCCTCCTCTCTGCTCTTCTACTCTCCTCTATCCCCTCGTCCCTCTTTCACTAACAATATCAGTATCACCTGCACTCTCCTCCAGTGTCGGCCCCACCACTGTTCTGACCTGAGCAACCCCCACCCCCTGCCACCACTCATAGCGAGAGCGGCGGCCATTCTATTCCCAGTTATGAGCTAAGTCATGAAGCGAATCGGAATCATATTATGTGCAGTAGACAAGCGGACACACACGGGCTATTTTTTATTAACACGATTATCTCTCGAATTTTATTGAATTGACGTCATAGGAGTATATGCGTGACACATGACCCTCCTCCCAGACCCGAATAAAGATAAGAAAATCTGTATAAAGGTAAACTGTCAATTGTCAGGCTCAATTCTGGAAACTGTAATCTCTTCTTAAATTAGGTTTAGCTTTAGATTTAGCTTTAGTTTTAGTTATAATGTTTGCGTTTTGTTTTGTTTATTTTTTCGTTTCATCACTTTTTTTCACCGGTGAGTTCCCATCCATGAAATATCTGATCCCATGAGGCCTTGTAACGTATCATAACGTTTGTACTGAGTAACATGTCACATTTTTTGCAGGATTGACTGCAAGCTGTGAGTTGGGATGGAAGAAGGACCCTCATTCCACAAGCTGTTACAGGTTCTTCCCCGCTGCTCTATCCTGGGATGATGCAAAAAACAGGTGGGAGTCAACACCATTTTGCTACTTTGTTACCAGGACAACAACATGTCAACACACTGTTACTATGACAGCAATATGTCACCATGTTGTTTCCATGAAAAAATAATCTTACCAAATTGTTAGTTGCCATGACAACATCATGTCACCACATTGTTACCATGACCAAATCCATCAGCTGTGTTGGACAGGGCGGACTACTAGCTGTCATACAGAGTGACCTCACTAACAATTTCGTGACCAAGAACGTGACTCAGGGACTCAGGTCATGGATTGGGCTGAATAAGAAGTAAGTACTATTCCCAATCACTCAATCATGTGATCCCCAATACCGAGTATAGTAACAGCCGGGTATACACTGTGAGCTATGTGATGACGTAATGTGCCTGTAACAAGCTGTCTCTCTCACCCTGTCTCTAGGAACACAACTGGGCACTGGGAGTGGAGTGTGGTGGGTCGCAGAGCGAGCTACGAGAACTGGTTCCCGGGGGAGCCGAGTACCAGCATGTGGTCCGTGTTCCAGAAGTCCCGCGAGTGTGCTGAAATAGAGGACTCCTCGGGCCAGTGGAGTGATGAGCCGTGCGGGTCACAGCGATCATACGTGTGTCAGAAGAGTGAGTAGATCTGCTGGGAGACAATGACATGATAACAAGACAGTGTGGCAGCATATTATTGACCCATCATTATGACAGGTATTGGCTGTGACACAAGCACTCTGAGAGGTTACTCTGGTAACACCACTATCATGTCTGTGGGGGTCACCCTGTCAATCAATTCCCGGTGTAGTGTGGGATACAGACCCAGTCAGAAAACAACCAATGCCACGTGTGCCATTGACGGGTCATGGCAAATCGATCCTGTCACTTGCTCGGGTTTGTGATGACACCAGTGTGACATCCATAGTCACATGGCTACATGCTATGACATTCTGTATTGTTGCTATGACAACTATGACAAGTTCTGGCTTACATTGTGTGTGTTTTCAGAGATCAGCTGCAGCGATCCTGGGAATTCCCGTCTTCTCAACGGAGAAATATACCCCGACCCAGCTACTGGGGTGAGTTCATCACCACTGCAGAGCACTGCAGAGTGCATCACCACTGCAGAGCACTGCAGAGCACTGTAGAGTGCATCACCACTGCAGAGCACTGCAGAGCACTGTAGAATGCATCACCACTGCAGAGCACTGCAGAGCACTGTAGAGTGCATCACCACTGCAGAGCACTGCAGAGCACTGCAGAGCGCATCACCACTGCAGAGCACTGCAGAGCGTGGTTACTAGCGCTGCTACAGTGACTGATAGTGTCTTGATTGACAAGCATGTTTACACGACCGAAACAGTTTGTAGCGATTATATCGTCGCACAATCATCACTGCACACTGAACACTTCCTCACCCACTCCTCTCTTTCTACCACTACACTCATCCCTCCCCATGACCACTATGTGAACTCAACATCTTGTGCCGGTGTCGATGCAACAATGACACAACAATGACACAACAATAGCACAACGATAAGGCAACAATGACACAGCAATAAGGCACCAATTCACTTATTTTTCACTTAGAGCGCAATAATTTTGATTTTTCACTTATTTCTCAGCCGTATGGAGTTGGCTCCAAGATCCGCTATTCGTGTGACATTGGTTACATGTTACGAGGTAACGCTGTCAGTGTGTGTAGGGACCTGGATGTCCGACTACCTGTGGGAATATGGGACCAGCCCCCAATCTGCCTGATGAGTAAGTCACATGATGCACGTGATCACATTTCTAGTACTCATGTCTTGTAAGAATATTCTGCAGACGAAATTTCCATTTTTAGAAGCCAAATGTTGATCTGCAGTGACCCTGGTGATGCTGACTATAAGTATAATTCTCCCCTTCCGCCAGGTCCTAAGTGTGAGGATGGGTGGGTGTCTCATAACAGCTACTGTTACCGACACGAGAGAGACCTACTCTCCTGGTCTGATGCTGATCTGAGATGTCAAGAGTTGGGTGGCCCATGGGTGAGTAAAACACGCACACTGTATCAGACATTGTGAAGATTGGGGTGTAACATTGTGAAGATTGGGGTGTGATATTGTGAAGATTTGGGTGTGACATTGTGAAGATTGGGGTGCGCTATGTGCATACAACATTTCCTGTTTCAGAGTCGACTAGTGACTATTAACACAGATAATGAGAACAAGCTAGTGGCAGACCTGGTCAATAACACTGCATCACAAGTCTGGATAGGACTCCACGACGTGTGAGTATGCCAGATGAATTGTCATGGCAACAATACCCAGGAATCACCATGACAACACTCATACACTCAGTACATCCAAATGGAATACATGAGCGCACCACATGCTGACACCACACACTGATACCACCCTCACAATTGTTGTTTTAGGCCGAGCGAAGGAACTTGGGAGTGGACTGATAAATCATCCGTATCTTACAAGGTAAACCCTTTGTGACTGTGTCTGTGTCACTGTGTTTCTGTGTCAGTGTCTATGAGTATGTCTGTGTCGCTGTGTTTCTGGTTCGCTGTGTATCTGTGTCTGTGTGGGTTTATATGATAACGATACTCACACCCCTCCCTCCCTCCCAGAATTTTGCCCCGGGTGAGCCGAGTAACGGCTTCCTATGGTGGGATGAGGACTGTGTCGAGATGGATGTATCGACAGGGAAATGGAATGATAAGAGATGCTCTACCGGCCGGGAGTTCGTTTGTGAGAAGTTTGTCGCCAACTGATCCACGCATACTTCCGCGCACGGTACCACACAGATTTGGACTGGGACACTGATGTTATGGAAATTGATGTTTCGGATAATATGGCTTTTCATTAATTCTTGTTATACATGTGTAATTTCAACACGATGACACTAGTTATTAGCTGAATTTGGGCAATAAAGTGATTTAATAATTTCCCGATCCATCTCAGCTTCGTCTTGGCTGTCACGCGCAGCAAACCTGCATCTTATGTTAAGGTGTAGTCTCAGATTGACAGATTGAGTCTATAACATGTGCGAGAATCTGTCCTAGGTGCATCCCCAAATTGATAAAATTCGTCAACTTTTCATGCCAAATTCGCTATTTCTAGTGTCATATCATGGATTTTGATTCTGTAAACTGTCCTGGTTTGAAGTCCATCATACTATCATAGTTAAATCTAAGCTTTTTATCCTCAGTAGAATAAAATTTCACAATCAACGAAATGAACTTGGTGACCGCAAGTCTTGGCCTAAAAATGGACTCTACAAATGAACTTAGCAAATGGACTTCAAACCTGCGTATATTTGTGAATGAACATTTGGATATTGTACTCTATTTGATTCGTGTTTTGCATCCATGAAACCCCATACTCGACTTTTGCAAATTCGAAAATATGATGAAAAATAATGCGCATAACTTGTATAGAATGAGTCTGATCCCAATATTCAACCCCTTTATCGAGCAACATTGATCATCACATTAATAACCATGGGATATGAAATGCACATGCAAATATTGCACGTGCTGCATGCATCCGTAACTGTCTATATAGTACTCTGATATTACCCATCACATAATGAGCAGGGTCACATGCACGTGCTGCATGTGCGCGCAGTCCTGCACGTGCAGTTTATTTGTTATCGTAGATGCCAAGTCTAGCGCGCCACACCTCTGCTGCTCGCTCGGCGGCTAACTTTGGATCTTTGGATGGTGGTAGAAGGAGATCGTTAGTAGCTTGCCACATGCCCATGGCCTTGTCAGATCGCTTGACAGTCTGCCCGTAGCGCTCTAGCAGTGGCCCACTCAGTTCTTTGTAGATCTTGTCTCCTCCGCCGCATGCTGACAGATACAATCCATGTTACACTTGGTGTTACATATTACATGTGCATGTTACACCCAATGTTACGCAAGGTGTTAGACTCGACATTACACATCGTGTCACACAAGAGGCTACATAAGCTTCTATAAAGTTCTACAAAGACGTGGTTAGCAAGATGATACTGACACACACGCATATGTTAGAAACACGGAGGCTACATAAGCACGTATGTTTCACCACACGTAGCTATTACCAGTGACAGAGTTTCTGATTGTCTTGTCGAAGTCATTGAGGTCCATTCTTCCCATTCGGACGAGTTCTAAGATGATGTTGATCTCCTCGTCTCTCATTTGATCCGCACACTCGTCCTCTACTGTGTTGTACACATCCTGTACTTGCCGTGATAACTCCATCCCAGCATTGTGGTTGTCAATCTGCAGTGGTTGTCATGGTAACAGGTTATAACAGCTCATTTGTCAAGGTAACAGGTTATAACAGCTTATCATGACAAGGTGTGGTCACTGTGTGGGAAACAACATGGTGAGGTTCAGAGCGCTTACCTGTTTCCTGATATCAGACCAGTTGTTCCACAGTTTCTCAGTGAGATTGTACGCAGCATTCTCCTTCTTCTTGTAAGTCTCAATCTGTTCCTGAACATCTTTCTCCAGGTCCGCCTCTCTCTTCACTCTCCTCTCCTCCGCAACCTTCTCCACCTGCTGGATATTGCTCCTTTTCTTGGCGGAACCCTTCTCCCCGACATCTTGTACAATCTTGTGGTGGTCCTGTAGGGTCTTCTTGCACGCTGCCTCGGAAATGTACCCGTCTGTCCAGATAACATCCACCAGCTTGGTCTTGATCTTGTTGAGCACCTGGGCAACCTTCACTTTGGTACCCTCCCTGCTAGCATGCACCACCTGGAGGTGAGCCAGGAGCATCCCCATCCGCTCATCAAAACTCTCCAGTGTTTTGCTCGTCACCTCGAATATGGACCTGGGATCACGTGTTATTTCATGATCATCAGACCCGTATACCACCCTATGTAGACACGTGTATACTGTATAGTGTGTAGACACGTGTATAGTGTGTAGACACGTGTATAGTGTGTAGACACGTGTATAGTGTGTAGACACGTGTATAGTGTGTAGACACGTGTATAGTGTGTAGACACGTGTATAGTGTGTAGACACGTGTATAGTGTGTAGACACGTGTATAGTGTGTAGACACGTGTATAGTGTGTAGACACGTGTATAGTGTGTAGACACGTGTATAGTGTGTAGACACGTGTATAGTGTGTAGACACGTGTATAGTGTGTAGACACGTGTATAGTGTGTAGACACGTGTATAGTGTGTAGACACGTGTATAGTGTGTAGACACGTGTATAGTGTGTAGACACGTGTATAGTGTGTAGACACGTGTATAGTGTGTAGACACGTGTATAGTGTGTAGACACGTGTATAGTGTGTAGACACGTGTATAGTGTGTAGACACGTGTATAGTGTGTAGACACGTGTATAGTGTGTAGACACGTGTATAGTGTGTAGACACGTGTATAGTGTGTAGACACGTGTATAGTGTGTAGACACGTGTATAGTGTGTAGACACGTGTATAGTGTGTAGACACGTGTATAGTGTGTAGACACGTGTATAGTGTGTAGACACGTGTATAGTGTGTAGACACGTGTATAGTGTGTAGACACGTGTATAGTGTGTAGACACGTGTATAGTGTGTAGACACGTGTATAGTGTGTAGACACGTGTATAGTGTGTAGACACGTGTATAGTGTGTAGACACGTGTATAGTGTGTAGACACGTGTATAGTGTGTAGACACGTGTATAGTGTGTAGACACGTGTATAGTGTGTAGACACGTGTATAGTGTGTAGACACGTGTATAGTGTGTAGACACGTGTATAGTGTGTAGACACGTGTATAGTGTGTAGACACGTGTATAGTGTGTAGACACGTGTATAGTGTGTAGACACGTGTATAGTGTGTAGACACGTGTATAGTGTGTAGACACGTGTATAGTGTGTAGACACGTGTATAGTGTGTAGACACGTGTATAGTGTGTAGACACGTGTATAGTGTGTAGACACGTGTATAGTGTGTAGACACGTGTATAGTGTGTAGACACGTGTATAGTGTGTAGACACGTGTATAGTGTGTAGACACGTGTATAGTGTGTAGACACGTGTATAGTGTGTAGACACGTGTATAGTGTGTAGACACGTGTATAGTGTGTAGACACGTGTATAGTGTGTAGACACGTGTATAGTGTGTAGACACGTGTATAGTGTGTAGACACGTGTATAGTGTGTAGACACGTGTATAGTGTGTAGACACGTGTATAGTGTGTAGACACGTGTATAGTGTGTAGACACGTGTATAGTGTGTAGACACGTGTATAGTGTGTAGACACGTGTATAGTGTGTAGACACGTGTATAGTGTGTAGACACGTGTATAGTGTGTAGACACGTGTATAGTGTGTAGACACGTGTATAGTGTGTAGACACGTGTATAGTGTGTAGACACGTGTATAGTGTGTAGACACGTGTATAGTGTGTAGACACGTGTATAGTGTGTAGACACGTGTATAGTGTGTAGACACGTGTATAGTGTGTAGACACGTGTATAGTGTGTAGACACGTGTATAGTGTGTAGACACGTGTATAGTGTGTAGACACGTGTATAGTGTGTAGACACGTGTATAGTGTGTAGACACGTGTATAGTGTGTAGACACGTGTATAGTGTGTAGACACGTGTATAGTGTGTAGACACGTGTATAGTGTGTAGACACGTGTATAGTGTGTAGACACGTGTATAGTGTGTAGACACGTGTATAGTGTGTAGACACGTGTATAGTGTGTAGACACGTGTATAGTGTGTAGACACGTGTATAGTGTGTAGACACGTG
>CAMPET010000556.1:0-16409 GCA_946803715.1 Beroe ovata
ATCACTATTGATGCAGGTGAGATATATAAAAAAGGAAACACAGATATTAGGACGTCAAAATTTCACGTTTTTAAAACATGTTTCAGCTTTTTAGCGATCTTTCTCATTGTATTTATTTGTTCAGATGCGGACATAGAACTTGAGGAATCTGTGCATGTGAAGTTCGTTGACGGTTTCCAGATTATTTACAACGTTCTTTCAATACCGGTTAGTCAATCTTAGCGAAAACAACATGACGATCGGCAAGACGGAATTCTGAGTTCTGCCCTAATTTCAACCCCTCCCCCTTCCCAGGGGATTGACATTCCACTTTTTATCAGGAATTGACGGGCGCCCACTCGGCAAGTTATATGTGCCGGGCTGAGTGTAACCAACAGACCAGATCACACGTTGTTACACTGAATGTGTTACACTTCGTACACAATCTCAGTGATGAACACGTGAATGAGGGTGAGTAACGATATGTAATAACTAACAAAGTGTTACGATATTCATATACGTGACATTTATAACGATGATATTATGTTCTAGTGGTGTTAGAAAAGCCAAGAAAGCAATTTCTATCTTTCGATTTGTCTCAAAGAAACTTACCACTTGCCACTTTATAGTGACTCCTATAGTTAGCCCGTAATATATACTGTAATTACTTCAGGAGAAATTGTACAGTTGACATGTGAGGTTAATAATCCAGGGAATAACAGAATCATCACTGAAACCTCCCAAATAAGCGACGATTCACCTATAGAGGTTATAAAACATGGCCCTCTCCTAAAAACAGTGCAATTCGCTCTAATTCAAATCAATGTTCGGGATATACCTATTGAAATGAACTCTCGATTGAAGCAAACGTTGGAAATTCTCATCAAAACATCACCATCAGGCGAGTTCGTCCGCTACTCAAATATACATCACCTGGCTGAAAGATAACCAAGTTCTCTTCCCCTTGCTGTACACAAGGGAACCGTACAGCGGAGTTCTAACCCTCTTCAGGGTGGAGAAGAGAGACGAAGGCAAATACCAGTGTCAGGTGAGAACTGATGTTCCTAACGCGTGAGCGAGAGAAGTGGAGCGCGTGAGTCCTACCGCGTGATTTGTAAAGTTCTCATATTATGAGCGTTGACGGACAATAAACACTTCATTCACAAACTCTCTCTGGGATAGTGGATGTTTTTGTATTCTGCCGAATTTACTAAACCTCTCTATCCCCAGATTCGTTACGGAGACATCAAACTGGAATCAAGCGTGAGTCACGTGACTGTCAACAATCAGGAGGGGCTCTCCGCACGTCACGTGTACTCGGACGGACTCCCCGATTGGTCAGCCTGGTCAGAGTGCTCGACCCACTGCGAGTTAGGTATGTAAACACGTTTTCCAAACTATAAATGGGGAAGAGCTAGAGTTGGAGATTACACTGACTCAAGAAAGGAGATGTATTCATGACTTTCTCAACGAGAATTTTCACAGTTTAGGATCACTTCCTCTATCAACTGATTCAGGTTTCATGGTCAGAGGGAGAGCTCTAAGTGACACAGTCACGGAAAATGAAGTGATGAAATGCGTGTCTCTGGAGAAGGGGGAGGGCCATCCATCAGGTGAGACAGCACGTTACCCGTAACGCGTGATTAACGTCACGCGTGATTCTCAAGAATTTGGCTCACATCCAAACTAGAATTTTCTCCTTTCGTTGTACGAAGTCTATAAAAATCCCTCGTCCACACATATATCAGGAAATATGTTGCTGAGTGTTGAGTACAGCCCGGAATCAAAACACATGTCTGTGTTATCTCACTGGTCAACTTGGGGAACGTGTGATCGACAAACATGCATGAGGTAAGTGAAAATGAGGCATATTTTCGGGAATTTTCGAGCGAGCTCATCGGGAAATTGGAGACATTCAATACAAGACTTATGACCAACTCTCACAACCACCATTATCAAAATCGTCATGCTATATCAGTAAAACTAACCACCATTGTAAACTTCACTATTGACACCTATTGACACCATTATCAGGAACAGGACGCGAGAGTGTCTGACGGCTGGGTGTGACACCAACATACCTCTGCTAGAACCAGACTTCTGTGAGACTTGTGATGGTGCTAGCGGTTCCCCACTTGGTGTAACCAAGAGGTAAGTCGAGTCAAATCTTCAAACTGCTCGAAAAACAGTTTGAAGATGGCGCAGTAGCATAATATCTTATCCTTAGCGACATGTTTATAATTTCTGATTTCTACCACAAGCTCACTAGGTCATGAAATGGAATGCTGAATGCGAATCATCATGTTCCGTATCTCTAGGTCATTGAATGGAATGTAAATCATCATTGTTTTTCAGGTCAGGAATGGTACAGACAGGAAGGTTCTCAGCTTGTTCCACATTGTGTGGCTTCGGTGTGACAGTGCGACCCAGCTACTGCAGCGATTGTAATGACAAGGTATTATTGATGATGGAATGACCATTGTTAGCATTTAATCGGGGGACACAGATCGCAATATTGCACAGGAAATGCATATCATATATCCTGTTAAAATTTAAACCTAACGAACCTCAAATTGAAACCTAAAAATCTCCCGTCCCTAAACGCTTCAGATAATGTTTGACGTAGATTCCTGTTTGAACGAACTGAAATGTGATCGTTCTCAGAACTATGATGTTCTGACAGATGTCACCCTTTTCGCTACACCAGACAGTAAGTCGGGGAATATAAAGCTGATCTCACAATCTCAGATATCAGTCAACACAGGGCCGAGTTTGTATTGCTAACTTGAGTGGAATGGGGATTGTCGTTCCTCTCGATAAGAGAGAGAGAGAGACAGCTGACTGTTTCGTATTGTTGTCATGTGTAATTTGCAGCCACCATGATGAGTAAAACATATAAAGAACATTCCCATCCACTGTCCCTCACATTCCTCCTATGCAGGCGTGTCTATCGTCAGTCAGTGGGCTGAATGGTCGGCGTGTGACTGTGACACCAGAACTAAGAGGAGAACAAGAGAAACCCTTGCTGTGGAATGTGTCAATTCGGTGGATAACTGTGATGATTCCGCGATCAGTGAGTTGAATGACACACTGACACCACTTTTAAGAGTGACACTACTTTAAGCTAACTCCACATCACGATGACACCAACTATTTTTGACCACCTTGACACCAGTTCGGGTTGACACCACTAAGTAACGAACCTTGACACCACAGGTCGGTTGGAAGAACAATCATCCTGTGACGATTCCACCGAGTGTGATGTGCAAAAAGAGGAGGAAAACTTCACAGCTTGGTCAGATTGGGGAAATTGTGTGCCAAAATGTGGCAAGGGACGCAGATATCGGACTCGATCCTGCACGGTAAAAGAGAAATCGAAAACTAAGCACTTTTCTGCGATTAAGAAAAACTTCAGTCCACCTCACAATAACCCCTCCATGACTATAATCCCATATTACTTTTTCAGGGATTCATGTGCAAAGGACGTCTCTCCGACTCAATCCCATGTGAGACAAAGTGTGATCTAGGGGACGAGTATTTCACACAGTGGGGAGCGTGGAGTGGGTGTGATGGGAATACCGGATACCGACAGAGGTTTATATAAAAAAGCCTTTTTTGGCAAAGCCCAGAAAATTAGGAATTCTTTGCCAAAGTTTGCCTTACCCCGCCTATATTAGGAGTAACCGATGTTTGAAGCATGGGTCCGAGTGTTGATCGTATATAATAATTTTCATGTATTGTGGCAGATTCTGTTTGTTCAAAACCAATGTTTATTAATAAGAGTTTAATATGACTCAAATAATATATGGGGGAATCAGTCACGTTCACGATCGTTTTCTCAGAATCAGAAGCTGTCTGGAAGAACTAAACTGCCCAAAGACAAGAAGTCTTACCCTGGAAGTGGACTACTGCGAACAAGGTAGGTTTCTCACTACTGAAAATGTGTGTTCCGCAAGATAGTCCAGTCTTTTTTTGAAATGACCTGGAACTGTTTTATAACAATTCAAATTCGGTTTCAGCGGCTAGTATAGGGCCTTAGGAGTCCACAAAAGAAAGTTTACCAACCGAGCCCATGGGGGCGATGGTTTTTTGGGCCACGCCCTTTTTTCGGGTTTACGCGCGAAGACAAATGTCTTATATGATTCTTTGAAATGTAGCACGTCTTGTGTCTTATAATATGGGGAATCACACAGTTTCATGTTATGTAACATACATTGAACTTACTTATCCTTACTCCTCAGACCATATCAATGATCTCTACACTGATTGGGGAGAATGGAGCTCGTGTNACATAACCCCTTATTTGAGCAAATAGTAGTCGATCAATTGACCTAACTGGACATTTGACCTGACTGGACATTAGACCTAACTAGACAATCGGCCTAACAATCAGTAGAATCACCCAAATCGGTATTCCATCAAATTTCCCAATTCCCTCGGAAGAGCATGCATATCAAAACCTCTATTCCAGACGTCGAACATGTCTAGACCCCAGTAACTGTCCTCACGATGTGACGGATGTTGGGGAATGTGAGAAGATGAAGGAAGTTGACGATTACTACAACGATTGGGGTGAATGGTCCTCGTGTCAGAATAGCGTTTTCAAGCACAGGTTAGTTTCATGAATATCGATGGAATTCGCGATTTTCGGCATTCAATGTTTTTCCACTGCTCGCGAAAGAAATAATTTTCTAGGTAATGATCTATTTCAAGTCCATTATCGTGACTCATGTTCAGGACACGAAGTTGCAAAGATGTCCAAGACTGTCCTAACCAAACTGCTCAAGTGAATGACGTGGAAATGTGTGAAGGTACAGAGGAGAAACCAGAGCAGGAGGATAAAGAAGAAAGAGAGGAGAAGACTACTGAAGAAGCAAATGTTGATATTGAGGATTATTACACCGAATGGGGTGATTGGAGCACCTGTGAGGGACGAGAATTCAAACATAGGACACGGGCGTGTAAAGATGTCCATGATTGCCCAAATGAGACGGCCCATCTGAATGATGTGGAGATGTGTGGTGATGAAGAGAACATGGAAGAGGAGGACCGTTTCACAGAGTGGAGTGACTGGACGGATTGCGGGGGTCAGAACTACAAGCACAGGTAAATGAATCGTGTCATCCACCCATATATCCAACAGTGAAGTTCTGCCAAGTTTTGCACTAATTTCTCACTTGAATTTGAAATCTGGTTTTGAAACCTATTTCGTTCCCTAGGTCGAGGAGCTGTAAAGAAGGACACGATTGCAGCGACTCAAATGCACAGACCCAGGATATTGACTACTGCTCACCAGAAGGTACAGGTTTACTTGAGTCTTGAATCAGAACTGTGGACGGATTAAAACATCTCCAATCAGATTTAGTTATGGCATCAATGATGCCATAACTAAATCATGCCAATATATCATTTCAGATTCGGAAGACCCAGACGACTTGTTCACAGAATGGACTGCGTGGTCAGAATGTATAGGTGGAAGTTACATACACAGGTACGTATTCTCGGAATAACTGATAGAATTCTCACCGTATTCCCTGGAGAATTTGAAAACTTAAGATATTTCAAAAGTGGAATAATTCGTCGGGAACATGACTCTTGTCTTTTTCAGGAGCAGGACTTGTAAGGCAGGACGGGATTGTAGTGAGTCTGGTGAGATTACCCGAGAGGTGGACTACTGTAGTTCGTCTCAAGATGAAGGTACTATATTGGTGCAATGGATAACTTCTTATCTTGTCTCAAATGATGAGGGAGTGTTTCTTCCATCGATAGAAACACTCCATTCATAATTCTCACCAACCATATAGTACCACCCACCAGTTTCCTCCTTATTGATCTATGTGCAACTCAGCCCAACTCACCTCACTCCAACTCACCTCACTCCAACTCACCTCACTCCAACTCACCTCACTCCAACTCACCTCCACTCTCTCTATCCCCAACTCACTTGACAACTCCCTCCCTCTCTCTATGCCCAACTCACTTGACAACTCCCTCCCTCCCTCTCGTACAGAAGTTCAGCTGGGAAGATGGGTAAACTGGGGCTCGTGTCAGGTTGGAGGAAGTCAGTGCGGTGACGGGACTCAGATGCAAGTGAGACAGTGCCAACTAGACGAGTAAGTGCACTGACTAACGTTCTTACCCCGTACGGGAATGATTAACAGTTGACAAATGTTTTAGGACTTTTAGGACGAAGTTTGATTTTGAAGTAGATAATTAACTGAATTTCTCATTCCGTCACTCCTTCTCCAGGCCAAAGACATGCCCGATTGAGAGTGAAAAGACGACTGAGTGTGATGAAGACACATTCTTCGAGTGCACCAAGATATACAGACTTGTTCCATGTAGCATTGTGTGTGAGGAAGAAATTGGAGAAATAAGAGGTTGAGTGAGAGACATCTCTCTTGTGTTTCTGCTTCATGAAACATCGCTTTGATTTTGAGTTTGTTACCTCTTAACGTAGTTCATTTATAGAGCCAGCAATTTCCATGACCCAAATGAGTTCAAGGCAATCGAATCTGGCACATGTAAGTTTAAATGAATTCATTTGTCAGCTCCACAAAGGTCAAAGTGGACTCGAGATGGTAGCTGTGTGCTACAGGAAGCTGATCTGAAGTGTGGGAAGGGAAAGATATTCGAGTACAGGACCTGCTTCATGAAAGGTAGGCATTTCTTGTTAGAGAAACTTTCTTCTTTCCAAACTAATTAATTTCATTCGGAAAACTAATCTCAAAATAGCACCCTCCGATTTATCATGCCTCACGGCTTCATCCTCTACTCAGGAACATGTTCCATGGAAGATCTTGGTTGCGCGGACAGAAGTGACTTCAGAAATTGTGACAGTATAGTCCGGCTGGCTGACTGTGAGGTGCCCTGCAATACTGCCAGTCAAGGTAAGTTGATCTCACAATTTTGAGTAGGATTGGGTTAATTTTCAGTTGAGTTTTTGCTCATGATATAATTGATAAGTTGTACATGTTTCCGCTCATGATATAATTGATAATCAGGCTGGAAGAAGGTGACACAAGACTGTGACACAACAAGTTGTGCAATACCCGTTGATCTGACTACCCACTACATTGAGGTCAGTATCAAAACTGGAACGATTCCCCTAAGAGTTTCCATCTATTAAGTTCCGAGTTCTATTTCGTCAACTCTTCCTCAGATGAAGTACAGTGCGACAGAAAACTTTTACGGAGCAATAGAGTTTATTGGAGACGAAGGTGGTATTGGATACTTAGCATGGGGCTTCAAAGGATTCTACATCGATGTAAGCATTATCTCTTTTGTCTCGGCATATCATCGTAATCTTTAAATGAGGATTGAGTCACTGTGGCAATATTCCTGGATGAGGTGCTGACTTATTCTAAAGATCAACTCATTCTTACAACCTCAGGCTTGTGAAAAGATCAGGAAGTTCTCCACTATCACTGTGCCCGAGAGCAAACAGCGTGAGGAGATGTTGTGGACCCTGTACATCACGGACAAGGAAATCCTCCTGGTGGCGGAGGATGTCCTCCATTTCCGGGAGAAGATTGAGACTTGCCCTGCGTCGTATGCTGCGAGTAAGATAAAAGCTGTTGGGTTTAGGAACCTCATGGCACGTGGAGCTAGATATAACTTTGCAGAAAAAGGTAAGTATTTGAATGGTATTGATGATTCACGAATCAGCAAACTGGCAGGTCTTGTTTTCGAAAACAAGTAAAATGGCTTCAAGATTACTGCTCACAACTTCACTCCAATTGACCGAGATAGCTCCATCTCCCAACCAACTGCTAACGACATCCTATTCCAGGTGAGGTTGGAGATTGGGTGGACGTGGGTCCCTGTATGATGGAAACAGAATGTGGAACAGGACGACAAGTACAACGGAGAGCATGTCTGGAGAGCGGGACATGTCCCAAACTCCTGTCCTTCTTGGGGGAGTGCGATGCGGACAATTTCCTCGAGTGTGCGGAGCTGTTTAGGACACGCAAATGTGCTGCAGAATGCGGTAAGAGGGGGAGGAGGGGGGCTTCATTCTAGTTTAGCTTGCGATAATTGAATCTCGTCAAGATTTAAGCAGCTACAGCTAGTATATGACTAGCTGTAGTTGCTCAAACTTTGACAAGACTTCATTTTGATAGCGACAAAACAGACGTAGCACACCTACGTCTGTTTCTTACTAACTGCTCTTTCCAGGGTTGTTCATCAGTAAGCGGAATATCAACCCTATTCCGAGATCACCTGGGAAACTGGTGGAGTACATGTCGGGTGGATGCCACTTCCCTTATCCTAACACGTGAGTCATGGGTTAGGGAAATGCGAGGATAGGTTCGAGATTTGGTAGTGGATATGATATCCTAACACGTGAGTCGTGGGTTAGGGAAATGCGAGGGTAGGTTCGGGATTTGGTTGCGGATTGATATGAATGCGCCAGATTGATTATATATAATGAGAATTCGCGAAGGTTCAGGGCGGAGAGAAATGTAATTTATGCATCAAAAGTCCATAGGAAAAGTTGATTGGCGAATCTTGAATCATGACGTCATCGATAACACTGTTATGACAGGTGCGGCTCAGGGGAGATGGTGATGGTCTACTCGTGTTTCTATGACAACAGCTGTCCTACGGAGTATTACAAGTATGAAGAGCATTGTGATGCTAAGGACTTCTTCCATTGTAACAAGCTCTTCCATATTGTGCCCTGCTATGCTGAGTGCGAGGTATGACTCGAATTAATCCATGAAGTTAAAATAATATGATATACAGTAGTTTCCCTTGATGTAATATGGATGAAATTTTGATTATCGCATAATCAACACAAATAATTGATCTAATTTCCAACTCTATTAGTTAGGTTTAATGATGAATTAAGTTATAATGAATTAGCTGCTAATTGTCTGATGACTGATCCCATTCCCCCTAGCCGAGTACAGCACAGGAGGATCTAGGCAGCTGGGAGGATGTCGGTGATTGTGAACCACTCGGACCTCAGTCAGGGTGTGGGGAGTATGAGGGAACTCAGCTTCAGGTGACGTCATAGGGGGTTAAAACCTAAGTCGTGGATAAGTTGAGAATAGTTTGTAACTGCATTGAGTTAGGAAAAGTTAGGAATAGTTTCCTCGTGGATAAGGAAAAGATTGAGGAAGTTTTTTGGTCTGTTCGATTCTTCACTCAGATCGGAAGCTTGTTCGTACTACTACAATCATCGTAATAGCAAAAGTTGTAACTCAGGTACGATCATGTGTCAACACAAAGACTTGTAAGAGGAAAACCACAATCGAAGAGTGCAGTGACCCTTGGCATTGTTCTGACTTTTACAGGTGAGATTCCGAGATTGAATTCTATGATCGAACAATAATAGCATAGATAAAGACCTATCGAACTATCGTAACTATCAAAGCCCTGAAACCGCCCTTCTGCTCTTCTGGACCGCTAACTTCTGAAATCTGAACCCCTAACCCCAGTCCCTCATTTTCTCTTATCCCCCCTTAGAACGGTACCCTGCACGGTGTCGTGTGATAATCATCTGGGAGATTGGGTGGATATGTGGGAGGATGAGTGTATCCCTAATGAGGGAATATGTGGTCCCGGGACCCTTACTCAGGTAAGTTTACATCGAACTTAAACAATCCTACCAATCAATAATGAGACAAGCTGACTGAACAACTGACAACTCAGTAATTCACCACTTCATTTGAGTAATCGTCGTGACTAACCCCACTCATTCACGACACTCACATCACGAATCATCACAGGTACGGTCCTGTCATCTTGACAGAACCTGTCCAAAGTGGGCCTCCTCCACTCTGCTCTGTGACAGTGATCTGACAGTTTGTTCACCGCTGTTCCGAGGTGTGGATTGCCACGTGCAGTGTGATCATGATCACGTGTACGACGAGGAGGTGAGATAAGGGTAACGTGAAGTTAAATCGAGAATCAAGTTTTACACAGTATAATTATGCGGAATTTGAATGAAAAACCTATGTGAATTTTTCGCCGAATTTGAACGTTCAAAAGCAGCGAAAACCTAGTTTCAACTTCCACGAATATGTTTTCTCATCCCAGGCAGAGGCCATGGATTGGCTACCCATCAGAGACTGTATGATGTCATCAACTTCTAAAGAAGAGTGTGGAGATGGACATATCATCATGGTAACATTCCCGCCGTCGTAAATGATCAATCAGGGTTGATACCACATTCGACGTTGTAAAATTTTCCACAAAACTTAGATAGGTACTGCTGTCCACTTTATATAGTGAGTCAATCAGGGATGATATAACTTTCGACGTTGGAAATTTTCCACAAAACTTAGATAGTTACTGCTGTCCATTTTTTATAATGAGTCGTTCACTTTACAACCTACCTGTTTCAGAACCACCGCTGTGTAGACGAGGGCGACTGTGGGGAAGTGTTTGGGTGTACCACTGACACATGTCCAGAGGCCGTCAGAGCGGAGCCATGTACCATACCCTGTGAAAGTAAGCGAGGTGGGTTGTCCCTAACGGTGACCATTGTTATTTGTCGTACGGGACTTGATCAAACTATCATTCAACTAAATCTACATTATAATCTACATTTTACTGTGATCATGAAACATAGAATCACTCGTTATTATAGAAGAACAAACACACCCATAAATCGCCTCCGATCACCGAATAATGGATAATTTATAGGCACTTACATTCGCCACACCTCACAGATTTGGGCGAGCTGGTCAGTTTTGGCGGCTGCATGGCGGAGGATGGCGCGGAATGCGGCCCTGGTGAGGATGTGCATGTGTACTCATGCTACTTTGATGAGACCTGCCCGGATGAGTTGAACAAAACAAATTGTCCCATGTTCCTCAACTGCCCAGAACTGTACGTGGTTAAGGAGTGTCACGTGACTTGTCTAGACGTGAGTTAACTTTATATAAGTTCAGTGACTCCATAACATTACGATAAACTTTGAGTCTGGTCAATGAATGCGTGTACGAAGCACGCTCCACGTTTCACGTAGCATGAAAATGTGTCGCATGGCTTTATAACCACGCATAAGACTTGTTTTCATACCACTGTCACGCACTAACTAACGTAAGCCACGCATCACGCGTTACAGTTAACGCGTGACTTCCCCCGTTTCAGCCACTGGGAGACTGGGTACCTCACGGTGAGTGTCATCCAGTTCAGATGTCACCAACTCACGAGTCTTGTGGTCCTGAAGCTGGCACTCAGCTGCTGGTTAGTTAGGAATAGGGGATCGTTTTTATTGCTGGATTGGAGGAGGGGTGGAAATTGCAATGTTTTATTGGGGATGTTACATTGGGGGAGGGGTTGAAACTTGAAATTTAGAAGTATTATAGGGGGTTGATGTGAACTTTATTGCAAATTGAGGATATACAATTTGTCCTCTCGGATTGTATATGATATCAAGAATATAACCAATATCCCACCTTAGGTGCGAGAGTGTCTCCAGCAGAAGACATGTCCCCGGGACTCCCACGAGCGCTGTTCCCGACTTCTGGATATGGGCTGTTCCGACCTGGTCACCCTGGGAACATGTGATGTGCCCTGCAGTGATCCTCATGTGGTAAGCTGATGTGTGTGTCACGTGCTGAACCTGACACGTTATTTTTGTGATTTGGGGTATGGCAAAGGCTATATCAACGGTTATTCAGTGATTAAGTAATCCTCTCGTCATCCATTAATCCATCGTGATTAACGAATCATGACGTCACAGATTGATACTGATCGTCTGCTTGGAACCTGGGTTGACATCTACAAGTGTATACCTGAGGAGCATTGTGGAGTGGGATCAATCCCTCAGGTATGCTAGGGGAAGAGACAATGGGAGCTACTGAGGGGTTCATTTGGTGTTGTGGGGAGAATTTGAAGACTTGATTGAAAAATGGATCATGTACTTTATAATCTGAGTAATATTGATCATCTTCGCAGATGAGGTCATGTATGAATGCCCGAAACTGTCCCAAATGGTCAATGGAACATCCGAGCTGCTTCGACCACTTCAACTGCACCACTCTGTTCAGGGAGAAAGTGTGCTTTGAAGTTTGCCCAGAGGGTGAGAGAGAGAGTTTTTCAATATAGTCGGAAAAAACGTCTAGTTTATGAACTTCACTATTCCTAGTTTATAATCAACTTGTTAACCCAGAATCTGATGAAGATGGAGGCTTGATACCAACAGATGAAACACCAGATGATGTTATTGTACCAACTACAATCCCCCCTAGCGAAGAATCAGGTATATTACAACTAAATTCCATGTCAGTTACAATAAACACACCTGAAAAATTCTCTTTAACACGGAAGACACAGTTCTAATAAGAAAAACCTCTTCTAGAATCCGATGACGATGAAGACAAGAAACCTCTACCAACTGACGCTTTACCTGATAATGCTATCCTACCAACTACTCCCTCATCCACCCCAGGTAAAATTATCCGAAACCTTGTTTAAAAGTTGGACCCATCTTTAATAAATGTTGTCAGACATGTCACAAGGGATAATTTTGTTATGATGATATATGATCGTTATCATCCACAGAGAACGGTACTATTAATGACCGACTGAAGCGACAAGTGACTGACATGCAGGCCCATTCCTGTGAAGATTTGTTGCGGATTTCCACAGACTTCCCCTCGGGAGTTTATACCTTGTTTGACAAGAAGGGGGACAGTTATGAAACCTACTGTAAGATGGTATGTAGATTCTGATTTCTGATCACAATTAATGTGAAATCATCATTCCAGACTGTATGCATGTTGGTATTAAGATTTGACAATGATAGTGGTATATATTTCACAGACTGAAAGAAACTATGAGCCTCTCTCTTGGACCTTGGTTGCATCTTTCGTGAATACTGACAGAGTTGTGTCGTGGGGTAAAGGTAACTTGACAAATTGGAGGAACTCCAGGACATTTGGCAACCCTGGTAAATCTCAAGATGCTGATTACAAAGGTCCAGCATGGAGCGAAGTTACTGGAAATGAGATAATGGTTGAGGACAGGTATGCCAAATAGTGAGAATCAGGAATAAATGTTAATCTAAGTGACTGGCCAATATTTATTGATCTTATTCATGGCTAAATGATACCTACCAGGTTTGGACAGATGACTTTCTATATGGGTAAGCAAAAGAGAACCCTGCATGATATCATTATGCAATTCACTGCCTGCACCCATGAACCAGTAGTTGGACCTGAAGACCATGTTGACTCTTCAAGTGCACCATGGAGAACTCATGGAGCATTACTTGTGTATCCCGAGAAAAGTATTGGAGCAGGTACATCAAACCTTGATTTCTGAAAAATAGGTAGTGGTTAATATGAATACAATGAAATGTAATAGAATTGTGTATAAAAATTATAAATCACACTTTTTAGGCTGTGCATTGAATGAAGGTGGGAAAGACAAAGTACCAGTTCTAGGATTTGGAGGCACCAGATGTGGGTTGATGGGAGCTGGAATGGCTAACAGCTACTCTCTAGAGACCATGGTATGTTTATGCCTTAAATGATTTGCAATGAAATGGCTACAATGATTGGCAATACATTCAATCCAATCCCAATTTCAATACAAATCAATTGAAACATAATTGATTTCCAGGATTGGCACATGTCAATGGATACGCAAACAACATGTACAACTGCCCGATGTGATAAATCCAGATGTAGTGGACCATGGAATGGCAATGTGCTTGCCTCTTCTACTGAGAACCCTAATCACAAAGGAGTGCATGATGCTAGCACATGGGGGAGACTTTACATAAAGTAATAAGAGACAATTATTCACAACAAAAATGACATTACAGAAATCTATATAACATGCTATTGAACAAGTTTTGTAGGATTGTGTAAATATTTTTGCATGGAATTGATTTTGACATTGTATCATCTTATAGATGTATCATTCATTTCATGGACTTATTTGTACCTAGCCTTAAATCAATTTTGAATCATCAACTTTGAATTTTAATCAAGTTGATCCATTGCACTGATGCCCGAGCATTGGTACAATACATCAATGATTGCAGTGAAATATGAAGAAGGTTTAAAGTTGCAATGTTTCATGTTGTTGGACTTGTTCAATGTTCTCATGGCCTCATGCTGCGCTGTCCCACGAGATTTCATGGTTCCTGGGCGGGCCGTTGAATTCTTGGCGCATTTTGCATTTGCATTGTGTTTGTTAGATTAGATTCCATCTGAGCTTGTTTGGCGATGCTAGACCGCTGATGCAAGCCGCTGAGAATAAGTTTGCGCCGCGCGCGCAAAACGAAATTCTCNTTTTCACGTCATCGTATTTTCTCTTGGATCATTGATATCCATCTGTTTTCATAATGTTCACCTACACGTTATAAACTCTGTAAAGTACGGCAACTGCTATGCATTATGAGGAGCCCATATAATTTTTAGCGTGCATTACGAGATCTGTAAAATGATACTCAGCGTGTTTTAAAAAAATCACTATATCCCGGCGAACTTTATGAAATTTAGTCACCCCTCTTCAGCGGCATTTTATAGCCTTAGGATTCTTTATATGACTTTTGTACCATCAACAACTTTCTTACAAGTCTTCTTTTCCAACTTTCTTGAAATCAAATACCCCTGGAATCTCTGCATCGCTGACATATGCTATGTCCCACTAGTGAGGAGCGCGCGCTAGTCACGTGACTTAATTCAGCATCGTGATTGGCCAAACGACGCTTCCCTGCGCAAACGTCTCAAAACGCCCATGGGTAAACTATTTGGCCGTCTACTATATCTGACTTCAGTTTCTCGCGCGCGGCGCGCGCGCCTTCATCGAAGGCCTTCATGTTTCGGCCTTCGATGAAGGCGCGCTCGCGCGAGAAACAGGTCAGGTAACATCTGACAAAACGGACTTACAGTAGTTTTTGATCAAATTTAATAGCAGGTGTTGAAAACATCCTCTTGAGAGAATGGGTGTCAATGTATCTATTACAAGGTGGATTTTAGGGTCTGAATAACTGGTTGCATGTAAAAATTGCTACTTTTTCCTCAAATTGATTTAACATTATGTATCTGATCAACTTGCATAACAAGTTATGACTTCCTACATTGAATCAGCATGACAATGAACAAGGACACCTGTGCATGAGTCAGATTCTTTGCCAGTTTTGGTGCAAGCCTCACAATCAAGGTATATAGTATGCCATGAAATTGCCTAAATATTCATTCAGTTAATAAGCTATTACTATAATCATTCATTCACTTATTGATATGCCTGTGAACTTTTCCAGCTGTTGTGACATGTTCTGATTGTGGGGATTCCGTCTTTGATGACATTGCTTTCTTCTGCAAACTTTGTTCTGAACGGCAGCACCTTGTAAGACTCAAAATTTGCCATTAATACTTGTTTACTGCTATATTCATTGACTGACACCAATTGTGCCATTCAATTTTGATAAATTGGTTCTACTGATACTATCACCTTCAAGAAACACAAAGATCACACATTAAAGTCAATAAGAAAGTACAAAGAAATGGCCCAGTCAACAAGGAAGGCAATGAGTGATGAAGAAATACTTCCAATCGCAAGCAAGAGTGTTCTTTTAGTTGATGATTGTGAAGTCTTGTGTGTAAGTATGAGCGNACTCTAAATGACTTTTGTACCATCAATAACTTTCTTACAAGTCTTTTTTCCAACTTTCTTGAAATCAAAATATGCCCCTGGAATCTCTGCATCGCTGACATATGCTAGGTCCCACTAGTGAGGAACGCGCACTAGTCACGTGACTTAACTCTGCATCGTGATTGGCCAAACGGCGTTTCCCTGCGCAAACGTCTCAAAACGCCCATGGGTAAACTATTTGGCCGTCTACTATAGACCCTGTCGAGAATTTCGTCGCGCGCGCGCAACTTATCCTCAGACAGGACGCAACTTATCCTCAGACAGGACGCAAGCCGCTTCGCGGCTTGCATCAGCGGTCTGGCATCGCCCGACATGGACAACGTTTCTGCTGCTTGTCATCCCGGCCCACGTAGCTGCGCACATGGCCATGGTGCGCGCGCCCTTGCATTGTGCAGATCAATTTTACTCAGTGCAGCCTCAGTGAACTGAAAAGACGTAGAAAGGAGACGCACAGCGCGGAGTATTTGGGTCAGGCAAGCGCAGCGCGGGAACATCTAAGTCACTCGTCAAATGACCTAGCATTGCCGAAAATGCCAAGGCCAAGTTAAACAATGAACAAGAAAATATGAATATGGCATTTATAACTCATCTAAAAGTTGAGCTTTGTAACTAGATTCCTTCCTCCCGTTGTTGTAAAGCGATGCCACACCCCTGATGCAAGCCACAAATAAGTTGAGCTTGTGCATGATAAGATTCTCAACAAGGTTTATCATTGGTCAACAATCCGGTTGCTATGGTGTTTCAGAAGGGTAAGTTAGGAAAGTATTGTCTAAGGGACCGTTCACATATTACGTAATCAAAAT
>CAMPET010000557.1:0-11057 GCA_946803715.1 Beroe ovata
ACACACACACACACACATCGGGGGGTCCGACTACCAGCGGCCATCGGCCAGCTGGCCGAAATGAATTTTTTAGGCAAATGGCCGGATGGCCGCTTTTTGTGATATTGAAGTTTTTGCCTTAAAGAGGGGTCCGACCACATAACTTCCTGAGAGAAACATTTTGCTGATAGATCAGAGAAGACATTTCAATACATTTCAAGTCACCAAACACGAATTCTGATCCAAATGAGGATAAACTTGACTTTGTCACCATCCAACCCATGTCCAGTATAGTGTGGAGAATCTTCAGGCAGTCCTAGGTCAGAAGGAGCCAGAAGAGGTTCACAGTCTGACTATAAGGCAGTGCAAGTGTTCTCCGTATAGTGAATTGTGGACATGCCCTTACTGAACCCTTTACTGATTCCCTTCTGATCCCCTGCTGACCACTAAGGTACTGATTAAGGGTCAGGAATTAGTCAGAAGGGGTCCAAGGGTCAGCAGCGGGGTCATATGAGTATACTGGTTAGGACTCTACAGCGATTACACCGTCAATGGAAATGGAATCTTGCTTGAGAAGAGAAACGTGTTACTGTGAGTAACAGTACGGAATACCCAACTTCTAGATTACCCAACGTCGCGAATACCGAACAGAATTGTTGGGTATTCGCGGCTTGGGCATTCTGTGCATGATGACCGAAATACCCAACTCATTACTGCTATAGAGGTTCATGCGAATCGTCCTTGTTAATAACTGCTGTGTCACGTGACTTGAACGAGTCACGTGAACTTATACAGCTCTAGATGCTTGCCTTTACATTTGACTCAACCGGGTCACATAAATCAAACCCGCTTCCGTTGTGCTGTCTATAGCTGCATCTCTAGATCGTTTTCCAACGATTCATGAGATGCTCTATCCATGACCTGGATCAGTGACAAGATGACGAACTTATCGCAGCGGGAGAACATCCAGTCGTTGTAATCTCGCAATATGATCCTTACAATAATACTGAAGATTTTGGATTACTAGAAATTCCGCCAGCATGAATTCACGAATGAATGACCAAGGAAGATCGACTATCGAACATGTACTCACCTTCTCTCAATGTCCATGTTTCCGAAAAAACGTTTCCCCACTGCTTACGTGCTGCGTTCGTCAGGGAAAGGTGCTGCTGTAATACAGAAACCATATCATGCTATGAATATCTTAGATTCCAGCAATGAATTGATATTAAAGGGGTAAAGTATAATATAGTACTGGGAAGGAAAGTGATGCGCGCGTGGCGCGTGTTAACAAATTTTGAATGCTGTGAGTAGTGACAATATATTTTCTACACCTGGTTAAGGTATAATATGAAGACCCTTTTGGGATCAGGGGCAAAATTGAAATTTCGGTAAACTGAAATTCATGATATTGATCAAAGATAGAAGTTCTTTGCTTTCATCCATCACTTCAGTGACTCACTGATCTGTCGCCACACGACGATACGTGAGATTAATCCTTGGTCCACATGGGGTGGTTTCAGCAGGGACGTAGTGATTCCAATACTTCTGCATGGAACCACACATAACAATGAGATCACCATCACCAAGTAAAAAGGAGTATGTGCTTTCTATGGATTTCAGGTGTTGTGAGGCATGCATACTTAGCGAAGCATTGTCGCTTTTTGGTACCACAATGAACCTTCGTGAAGCGCCGAAACTCAGCGATGCTATAGTCGGGTCTTCCCCAAAAATGGATTCATCATCCGAGTGCTTTGGCACCATTTTAGCTTCGTCTGTGTATAGATTAACCAGACAACTGTTGAATTCATATCTGAGATGGCTTTCTAACCTACTACGCAGATAAGCTATGCTTTCATGTGACTCAATGTTGTGGGCAGGCAAATGAGTTGACCCATAGGAGTAATCCACGGGACCAAACCAAATGACCGACCGTGTATTATGTGCCTTGATGAAATCTAGCCTCATGATTGCCGAAAAAACCTTATTTGCTTGATTGGTAGGAATGAATCCTGGCTCATACCTAACGCACCCTGTCTGTAAAGGATCGAGATAGTAATTCCCCCGTTCCATGCCACCTCCGGTCGTCGTCTGAAAGGTTGCAAATAATATATAATATACAATGGGTCCAAGAATTCAAATAAATTCAATTCAATTTCTTATTCTAGAAGTGAAATGAATGGAGAATGGAGATGAGTTGAGTGATATGAATGATAACACAATAATATAAGATTACACAATAATATGATAATATGAGACCCCGTATCAAAATAATTCCCATCCACTTAAAATTGACGAGCTTGATTATGATGCCATGTCGGATGTCACAAGGGCGTCAATTAAGACTGTCGATGACAAACTTTTAAGTACTGAATTTAAGTCTTTTGATGTGAGAGGAGTGACGGGGTGTGGCTTCGCCAGGTTCTATTGACATCTTTTTGCATCAGAATCAGCTAGACAGCTTGATAAAGCAGTGACATGAAATGCTCACCAACTCATGTCACTCAAGAACTTGAATAACCAATCGTCTAAAATATTGTTACCCAAATTACTCATGTGAAGCCCGTCGCTACTCAAAAAATGATTATATTGAGTATGCAAAGAACCCAAACGCACCACTCTTTCGTAAACACTCAGAAACTTGACAGCCTTAAAACGAATATCATACTTCACAAGTTCGTTTATACCTCGGTTGACTCTATTTATTTTGATGTTGAGATCTATTGGGCTTTCCTTACTGTTTTCACGATGGATATAAAGACATCTAGCGGCGTCGCATTCCTTACGCTGGCAAAATGCTCTAGGGAGAAATCCTAATATCACGACATGTTTGCAACCTATGGTCTCATGGAACTTTAACAAGAAATATTTCAGCTTGGTCATGAAGGCCATTATTTCGAAGCTTTCGCTGATAATATCGTTAGTGCCAACAAAAACCACGCCCGCATCGTAATAACCCTTAACACATGTTTTTACTAGATCTAGTTTGTCGCTGAGATTGTCCAAAGTATAACCGCCGAATGCGCGAGTGCTGCAGATGAAAGAGCGGTTCATATTTGAGTCAGTGTTGGCCTGTCCTTTCAACATACTATCCGAGAACAAAAGGACCCTTTTCCTCGCCTGTAAGATAAATTTTGAGCTAAAATATAAAACAGGGAGCCGTCACATATGGCGTCATCAGCCAGAGGGGGAAGGAATATCAAAATGCAGACAGATGATGGCAGGGGAGGCCGTCAAAGGGTTTTGGCTGCCATGGTCAGCAATGTTCCCAGAAAATCATATGCTATTATTTCCAAATTGAGTGAAATGTTTTGATTCAAATGGAGTTCAAAAAGTAGTCAGATGTGGGTCAAAAAGTGACCAAAACTTATCATGAAGGGTTCCCCAGGGGGTCAATAGGTGGTCAGATGGGGATCAAAAAATTGTTCAGCTAGTGGTAAGCAGGGGGACGTGGTTATTTTTTCTATAACACGAGGGGGGGGCTCAAAATATGCAAAAAGTGATGACGTTACTATATATGACGGCTCCCTCATGAAAGCTAGATACGTCACATCAGTTAAGTCGGGATTCAAGTCGGCAATCTAATATCAGCCACAAAATCAATTGGGAAACTTGATTCATCCAGCTAAAAAGAAAATTTTGGTCGCGAACTCAATTTTCCACCGGATATCACAGTTCTATAAGCTTCATTGCTTTGCTTTATACACTCGATATTGTAACTATCGAACACAACATTGCCAACATAATCTTCGTAATACGGAGAAACTTTCATTATACGTAAGCCCTCATTATTTTTGTACAATCTCTCCATCTCCGTGAGTGTGCGTATTCTATAATGTTTTTTCTGAAAATTCTGAATGTAAATGATAAGTGATAATTGGTTGAATTCCGTCGACACTGTTTCGACACTACTGCTACACTTAGACTGCAAATTGCAGTCTATGACACGTTGAAACCAATCCAATCGAGTGTCCTGAGCAGTGGTCACAAAAGGCTCACTAGGGGTCAGTGGTTCACATGGTATCAGCAGTGTCGCAACAGTGCCATAATTTGTGTCGCAAGTGTCACGTTCGTTACTCGGATTATGAGATATGTCAAGAACTACAGCTAATCTTGAGATGAGACTGGCCAAAGTATGTGTTACTAAGATGGGAAAGTGTAATAGCCTACTACTAATAAGTAATAGGCTGATAAGTAACAGACTGAATGGAAGGTTGATTTGGGCCTATTTGGTTGCTGTGAGGACGTCATCAAAATCGCGTAAAACTTCAAAAATAGCAAATCTTGCGTTAGGATGCTATTTTTTCGCAACTTTGAGCGTCTCTAACTCGAAGAGTTTCACGTGACTCTATTAAGTCACGTGACACAGCAGTTATTAAGGACGGTTCACATGACCCTCTATAACTGTAATGAGTTGGGCATTCCGGTCATCATGCACGGAATACCCAACAATTCTGTTGGGTATTCGCGACATTGAGTATTCTAGAAGTTGGGATTCCTTACTGTTACCAAATCTTTATTCTAATTATGATACGATGGTCAACTCAATCGGGAAAAATCATCCAGTTGCCCTGATAATGGTTTCTTGATATCAAGTAATTACAAGGTAGGGGAAATATACGATGAAATATCACGTGAGTTCATGCGGACGTTTTCTAGAAATGAGGGGATTCGAAGAAATTTATTATTGCGACCATATCTAGCAGGGGGTTACTACACCAACCGAGTAACGTGGTGTTGTGGTGAGGAGATCGGGCATATTCTTATCGGTAAACAGTGGAGGTGCAGTGACACACGCAGTGCAGTGACACAACTATAAAATAAAAACTTACCTTATTCTTCCTCCTGTTCCTGCGTCTTTTCTTTCCGTCGGTAGTGGGCTCTGCACTTGTAGAAGTTGGAGTGGATCGTCCGTACAACAGAAACAGAACCACCAACCCTATAACTGCTGTCATAGATAGACCAAACAGATAGACCCACATAATCATTTCCTATGTGAAGAGGAGATTTCAGTGAATAAAGTCATATAAGTAAATAATAGTGGAGGGAGAGGAGAATCGTTTGAGTCAGTCATAAAAGTAATGCGGTTGAGACAAATCACAAACTTAAAACTATTGCTGAGTATTGAATTCAGTATTCTCTTTGCTGGCATGAGAACATCCAGAGATCCTGTGAGACATTGTTGCGAGGAGAGGCCAAGGGAGCATAATACGATCTTCATTCAAAGTTTGTAAACTTTCAGACAACGATTTTCTGCTTCTTCACACAAAATTTCGCTCTTGTGGCGTCTTTTCGTGGCACGATCAGCCCATTTCAAAATAAGCAAATTCCATTCGACTACATAGCGTTCATTTTCGTCTTGTCTTGATAGACTGAATCTCCTATGGCTTATGCTCACCAGAAACAATCTTCAGCTTCGGCTTCTTTCACCTTGCATTCCTTCTGTGTTTCAACGATAGATTCTTGTGTCTTTATTCTTCTATGTCATTTATCTCTGTTCAATCATAAACAACAAACATCTATTCACATAACAATATACAGTTCAAGCTAACTTATTGGAGGTTACAATTATCCATTACGCTGTTCAAACTCAAACTCAAACTCAAACTCAAACTCGTGACGTGGTTCACGTGAATCAGCTGATTCCATGCAGCCACCCAGTCTGTTTATAAATCTTCACGTTGGATAATCGATTCAACAACTCCATCATTTTATTACTCTGCATTAACTCGTGTTTACCAATTTCAACATTAAACTGCAGAAAGCTATTGCATGAGACGTATTAACAATTGCAGCGAACAAAGTCGCATTGGTTTATCGGGTTTTTCCCAAGAACCCCCGCATTTCATACTTTGTTAAAATGTCTCCTTATGCATTAGATATACAACTCCCGCAATACTTCGTTAGTATGTAAAAATAATAGCTGTTCAGTACCGTTAGCTGGTGTAAAAGTGTTGAGTAGATAATTTCAAATTGTTTTATTTTCGGCCATAATTATCACATCACAGTTAAACCATTACCACTACAAGCCACGGGGAGGAGGTACCATTTGTAGCATTTAATCATATAACGTATATAAAAGCAATAAAAAGTGATGACTAAATATCGAAGTGAAGTGCAATAAACAGGTTACTGTGTGCCCTATTATCGGCAATATATATAGAAGGAATATGTGTATTGTGTACATAGAACCTGTTTACTGAACAAGCGGACATTCTTGGGAACAGCGTCGCTACTAGAACATCAACTGCCATGACACTATTATGGTGCCGTGGCGACATGTTAGTGGAGTTGCTGTTTAGATGAATGCCCGACAAAGCTTTATAAAAACTTCACGTCCTCAATAAATATTTACATAGATGGCCCGAGCCAGGGTGCTCGAAAAACCATCACAACTCAAAATAAATGCGGGTGTACCATTTCGATACGAGGAAGTACTGTTCCGCAGTAATGTAATGTAATGTTCAAACAGTTTTTGCTCTGGATGGTAGGAGAACACATACTCTTAGATAATATGGCGCAATCGGCAATAAACTGTATGAATCATTACATTCTTATGGACTTAAATCCGCTAGATATACTACAAGATCACGAAAGCCTTAGTTTACAGTCGATTCATCATCACACTGTCCCAACTGTTGACAATGGAATAGCATATAGTGCAGTGTGATAAAGATAGAATTCGCATGATGACTGAAACGTAGGCTTTTACACTGACCGGAACCACGAAGCGAATTACCTAAAGCTCGGCAGCGAAACCTCAGTGAATATAATTGTATTTGTAAAATACGCCAAGTTTGTGATACGAGCACACCTCAGATGTCCACGGTTAGTGGGATCGCCATAACTTACTATATACTTAAATATAGTATATAGTAAATAGTGGTACATCAACCAACACCATGCAACCTGATCTGATTAGTACCGTACCAAGATAACCTGATAACAAGGTGCATTGCTGCCAAACTTTAGAAGATGTGCAATGTGCATACTGCATAAGGTAAGTTTGCGATGAGAGCAGCAAGGATGCGAGAAACATCAATGCAACAACCTCGGAGAATTCTAAGTAAATTAAAACTCAATCCAGATTGACGCCATGCTGAGAGCACCTTATTTCAACTACCGATTTTATACAGTGCACATTACAGCTATCATTAAAATTAAAGTATTAAAACGGAATAAAATTAAGCACCGTGAAATTTACTGTCAAATCTTAAATTCTATACTACTTACTTAACTCGTCATGAACATGAAGAGCCTACAAAACAGAAGTTAGATGAAAACAATAACAATAAAAAAATAAAGAAAAGCTCCATTTCGTGATTAAAACTTATTCAGACTGGAACTAAAACTCCTGAATTTGATTTCGTGGGCAGCAAAAGAATCTTACATAAGAGGCTGTGCTTGAATGATAAATTAGATCAGAAGAGGCCTTCGTCGAATTCAGTCATGATATGTGAGTTTGAGTTCGACTGTACTGTTAAACACTGAACTGTGTATCGATATGCCAACAATCGCTTTTGTAAGTTAGCTAATTGATCAACTGCATGCTTACTATCTGATGGCATCGAATTTTCATGGAATTCATCATCATCTATTGCCAAGACACTATTATCGATCTCCCAACTTAGAGTTTTGATACTATTTCTCAAGTGGATAACATGCGAATTTAAGCGATGAATATGTTTTCGTACCTCAGTAATATACTTTCTTTGAGCCTCATGGTAAGTTTCGGAATTTTTCAGAGCACTGAGGTTATTACTGAATTGCTTTTGAATGCTCTCAACCGAACCTACAACTTTGTCAAAAATCAACAAATCAGTGTCGACAGTTCCATATATCTTCGATAAGCATTGAACTAAAAAGCTATATTTCAACTTTTTGAAATCCTTGTGTTTTACTTCAGGTAATTGGTAAAGAACATTCTTAAACGTTCTTGGAAGTGGCAATAGGGCACTGCTGACTCTATCAATAGAAACTCTAGACAAGATTTTTTCTGAGACTTTTTGTTGCACACATGGAAGATGTTGGTTGACAGTTCCTCGAACTAGATCCGACAACTTTTCAAATTTCACATAGTTACTGTCACCGAGGATCGGCTTGATCTCACCTTCGAAAACGAATTCTTTGACAGTAAATATTTTCGAGAAGCTAGATACAAGTATGTTGTTGATACCGAACGAAGGGAAATTCTTATGAATACAAACCGTACACTCTTCAGAGTTACAGTCGCATGATTTATAGTCGAAAGTGAGAACACAGTCCTGAACTGACGCATATCTATCATTCTTATGACTAACTAGAAATGTCGACGTCCTTCCCAATAACGCTTTGAAGTTCTTATCGTTTTCAATGAAATCTTTGGTATATCTAATTGGTGGACGTGGAGATTTTTCGAAAAAATTGCTGATTTGTTTAGAATACTGAGAGCTCGTTTCAGAGCGGGGATTCACATTGTAAAATCTGTTGCATTCCACTCTCCTGTGTACATTGAGAAGAAGTTGGGAAGTGGTGTGTTGGTGATTTGTCAAATTTTTAGAAATAGTTTTTATCTGTCGAAACATATCTTCATGTCGCCCGGCATTGAAAGTGATTGGATTGTGATACTCAAAAATAATGGGGAGGTAGTAGATAGTATTGACAAAATATGAACAACGTATGACTTTGTCTGGAACAAAACGGGGCAATGTGTCTCCTAACGACGTGATAAAATAGTAGAGGAGGAATGTGAGGTTATGCAACCTGATTGAGTCATACGCATTTCTCTTTGACTCGTGCTTGTACCCATAAACCTGCAACTCACATAATGTTCGGTAGTATCCTACTAACAAACATTTGATACATTTATGGCTGTTTGATATTGTGAACAAATGACCGCAAACAGAGCAAGGTGCATCAAGGCCGAAGGGGAAAAATTTTCGCTCTAGGTCTCGACAGATATCAGTCAAGGCCTTAGCCAAGGTTTCAGCGGAATGCTTGTCTTTTAAAAGATACAACTCGTCGCCAGATTTATGGACTAAACAATGGGCAGATTTTATGACTTCATTGTCAGATAAATGAACACTTCCTGGGATAAATTCGAAAGACTTTTTTACTAGTCCTTTAAGATCATGCAAAACTTCCATCGGAAAAACTTCCCATCTATCCAAGTTAAGTAATTCTAGAGGCGTATATGGGTGTTTCGCTAGCAAAGCAGGCGTACTCTTAATTCCGCACAATGCCTTTTCGTGTCTCAGAGCAGCATCAGCAGCATCTACGAATGTTATTTTCGAATTGCGACAATATGTTATTGAATTAACTTGCTGGAGGTTGACACTGACAGAACCTTCATCAAAAAAGTTCCCTCGGCACGCAATTTCACGCTTATCCGCAACTGACTGGTGCTTGAAGTTAACTATCAAGTCATTATAGGAATCAAATTCATTCATTGCTAGGGGAAGAGAAGAAAGCCGATAACGACCGCTTTTGTTTTGCCCCATCTCGCTGCAGCGGACGGGGTTGTCGCCGAATGTTATTCTAAAAATATCAATGAAGGTGATCCCATCTATGGTGATAGGAGTCGACAAGGACATGATATCATCGAGTCGCATATCATCAAACGAGCGCTCAGATTCTGTTGTTGCTTGTGACATACATACAGCATAAGTTTGAGGAGTTTCGATATCTTTCTGCATGTCGTCAACGTCCATATCAGGTGGACAAATATAGGTAGCTTTGTTGTATATGATCATAAAAGTGAACAAAATATGCGAATAGTTACCGATAGTTGCATGATCATACCATATGGCAATTGTTCGTGTAGTTTCAAGCATTTGAAGGATCTTTTGTAACTTATCTAAATCCATGGTATTATGTTCAGCTTTTAAGACCCCGTATTCTCCGAGCATTTTCAGAATTAATTCCTTCGATATAGTTTTATAAGAACTCGGATCTCTAGCACGAAGATACTTTTTATGCTTGTTCAATGTGAATTCACGTAGATCATCGAAACTCACCTTGCGAGACGAAATTTCAATTATAGTTATATCGCCTGTAACTGGATGCTTCGAGTTAACTACTTGACAGAGTTGAGTTTCACCAATCAAAATTTTCTTGTCTTTTATCAGACAGTCAAGGTTATCAAGAGCTAATTTTTTGCTAGGAAGTCGCGGAAATTTCAGATCTGAAGTTATATCAAACTGCTCGTATCTACATCTTTTCTTCAAACCGGCAAGAAATTCGCTTATAAGTCTCTCGTACCATGGCTGATCAGTAGCCTCAATAGCACATATACTATGAAAAACGATGCTTTGGGCTTGGACATGTTTGCGACTTGAGCCTCCTCTTAAGCCTTTGAGGCCATATTTCTCGCCGAGATGGAAGAAAATACCCTTTCCCTCTTTTCCGAACTTCTTTATGTGACATTCGTATTCAGTAAAAATTTCTTTTACGTCAATACCTGGATAAGATTTTTTTACAGAGTCGAGTGTAGGCAACGTTTCTAAGACATGAGCAGGAGAAAGACCACCTTTATGCTTGCAATAAAGCTTTTTATCTAAAATCACAATTTGTCTATGTGGAATCGGAGTAGCGAAATATAGCTCAGTAGCATGACTGTCGAGATTAGATTGAAAAGTTGATAAATTTTCTTGAATTTCTTGATATTTAACGTCGACACCCTGACTGTGATCTGTTTTGTGTCTCTTCTATTTCTTATATCAATCAATGCTCGTGGTGGGTACCAATAGAAGCAATAAGTTGGTTAACAAGATAGAAGTGTAGTACAAATCTTGACTCTTGACAATGTCTCCAATCTCGTCCGCTAGGATGCTATCCTATATAAGTTACTTGGTAAGTAAACATTATCAAAATAATAATTTAATATCAAAATATATAACATTTCCCTCTCTCAATGAAATGTTGAAACGTAGAAAGTTCTAGAAAACACGTGTGGAAAATCTTTACTCTGAGAAATAAACAAACGCGGCGCGGCTCGGCTCGAAATGACTAAAACCTATCAAATCTTTAACATAAAAACATTTCGCGCGTTACATATAAGTATACAAATTACCGCCATTTTCGTTTGGCTGTCAGAACTT
>CAMPET010000559.1:2597-13149 GCA_946803715.1 Beroe ovata
TGTGTGTGTGTGTGTGTGGGGGGGCCGCAATCATAGTGTGATGCTACTTGAACGCGAATACCCAGAGGCGTGGTTTTATTGTTATAGGTCCTTTTCCCAAGTAAAAATCTTGTCTGAGTAGGTACTATTTCTCTATAGGGTCTGTTCCTCTATTATAGCACGTCTTGTGTGGTATATTTTCACTAGCTTCCTCTCTCACACACGTCTGTACATACAACACTGTAATACACCAGCTGCATCGCATATAATACAGTAATATCCAGTGATATTCAGCCTACTTGATTATCACAAACTGTCAAATTCTAGCAGGGAACCTAATCAGTTACCAGATTCCGATTACACGAATCCGGTGAGAGCTAGGGTCATATAACAGAACCACCAAAATTTAGGTTCCACAGAGACTTCAGTGTTATAATATATTATGCATTGATCGAATGATCGACACCATCTTCAGTGTCACGTGCTATAGCATGAGAGCAATCTTAGCCAGGGAGCTTCATATATAACACGGGGCAAGGATAGCAGAATTCTCATTGTTATTGTAATCAATGAGCTTAGCCCCTAGCAGCTCACCACTGAGCTGAAATATGATATGTGCCACGGGGGGGAGGGGAGGGGACACTCGTTCTGTAACCAGGTGGCTCCACCAGCTCTCCTTATCTTTTGTATACCAGTGCAGTTGTTCTCCCTCCAAGTTTCGACGCTTTGTAGGATCATTTCCTTCCTTCGTCTAGGATGCTCGATTTAGCAAGATTATTATAGTTGTAAGCGTATAGTAGTGTCGACGTTTTAGATTAAACCCTTCGTTTTATACTTTTTCATGATTGTTGTTATATTCTAAGCGGTTGGATTTTGATTTTACCCCTCAAGTTTGGTACGGTTAATTGCTCAGTACCTATCTTCATGTGGCAATTACTGAAAGTGAATCCGAATCATCGAATAATGACAATGTGATCTAGTTCTATAACAGATGTGCCTATCGCGGGACTGAAGCAGATTTTCTGCTGCAATTCAAGCATGTGTGAAATGATGTGCTATGGTCAATTATTAACGATGAATAACTGAACCAATGCTCAGTATACATTACAGTATACATTCGATCTATACTATTCGCTCTATACTATTCGCTCTATACTATTCGCTCTATACTATTCGCTCTATACTATTCGCTCTATACTATTCGCTTTTTTTATAGTGCATTGTACATTGTGCATATTCTGTAGAATATTTCAATATGATGTATCAACTAACTCACTCCTGTTTAGAGTTTCCAGAAGATCCCTGAAGATGTTCAAGAGGATCCGTGTCATCGACAGTTTCAAGAAACTCTTTCCAGATACCAAATCATTCCTTATCTTTGTCAGTTACATCGCACTATTCTGTGCCCATGGCCTGCTCGTTACTGCCACACAGAACAAGACGAGTGGGAGCACTAGTGTGTACAACTACAACCCGGCAACAGTTGTACTGATGAGTGAGCTGTGTAAACTCCTCGTTTCCCTGGTCCTGGCTCTACAAGACCACCCCGTGGAGAGGGTGGTGAGCATGCTCACACAGAACTGGGACCTCGCCCTCAAGTACATAGTCCCGGCCATCCTCTACTGTGTCTACAACAACCTCATGTTCATATCCCTGTCCCAATACGACCCGGCAACCTACTTCATCCTCATGCAGTTCAGAGTGGTTGTGACAGGTGTCCTGTTCCAGGTCATATTCGGGAAGTACCTCACGCTGTCACAGTGGCTGTCACTCCTCATCCTGACGACAGGGTGTCTGGTGCGACAGGCAGGACTTACGACAGGAGGCATGGTTCTTGACGTGAGACTGCTCCCCATCACGGTACAAGTGTTCTGTTCCTGCATGGCGGGGGTTTACAATGAGTTCCTCCTCAAGTCAGGGACTCTGCCTGTGTCCGTGCAAAACTTGTTCTTCTACACCGATAGTCTGCTCTGTAACTTGATCTGGTTAGCGATGGACGGGAATGTGTTAGAAGCTCTGAGCATGGGTAATATACTGAACACATGGTCATTCTATGTAGCGTGGGTGGTGCTGAATACCACCTGCATGGGCATAGCTACCAGCTTCTTTCTCAAATATCTCAATTCCATCATGAAGAACTTTGCTAGTGGACTAGAGCTGGTCTTCACGCCCCTCCTTGCACACTTCTTTTTCAACATTCCTATCAGCTACAGTTTGATTGTGAGTGTTGTTCTCATCTTGGTCGCTATCTATCTCTACTCACAGAATCCCGTGAAGAACTCCGATAAGAAATCAGGGGTATCAGAGACTGATTGGTATGTAAGGAAAAACCTGTTACTAGTAAATCTTAGTGATTCGGTCTGTAGCTTGAATTAGTTTTAGCTTGAACTAATTGTAGCTTGGTTGGATTGTTAACCTAATCCTAACCCAATCCTACAATTACGGTATAGGTATTGTTTGACTCTTGGGTGGTGTTGATTTGTTTGGCAATTTTTAGCAATTTTTATTACCCATCGATTTTGATTCACTGTTATTCCTACTAATAATTACTTACTTATCACTACATCGCTTTCACTCAGTAGTCAGTACACCTCTTAAATCACTGATTTCTCGAATTAAGAGAGATAATGAGAAATCCTGGATGTACCTCGATATAACGATCTCCAACTTTCAACATACCGAAGAGTAGCACCGCATTACCTCAATTACGATAGTGGCGCAACAATGACCCCAGTAGCACCGAAATATACCAAAATTTTTCTCGTCCTCTTTCGAAATTTTGCGCAGCCATATAGTCATATCCCAATCTCCTACTCGTTGAGGATGGCCGTGTGTGTACATATCTCACATAGTTCCACACACTGGAAGATGGAGTGAAGTGCGACTCTCTCTCACACCGGAAGAGTTTTTACCTGAAGTTTTCACCTCGAATGAAAGCATAACCGTCCCTTGAGTAGGTGTCATGTGACCGTCACTAACCGAGCTGTTGCTGGTACTAGTGGGCACTGTTCACTGATAGTCATTTCTTTTTGATACCCGCACCATGATGAATCGTTGCTTGCTTATAATAATTGTTACACTTTTACCGTACATAAGCGGTAAGTTTTTCCATGAGGTAATCCATCTACCTTGTCTATTAAGTATGAATGAGATACTGATAACAGTTGAAACCAAATCATGAGGTTTGAGGACACGTATATTTCGCAGCATCGTGTAGTGGACGCAAAGTCACGACCGAAACAACATTCAGCAATGTCATTACCTGTTACGGTAACTCTTGGTTGAACCGCATTGAGTATCGGGTTAACAGCCCGAATGCTGTCCAACTGCAGATAGGAGAGTGTGTGGAGCAGACTTGCTGTCACCGGTTTCTGAGAGGCAACTTCACGGGGGCTGGCGGTGGTATGCTCGACTACTACGCATCGACCACGCTGGGAGAGACTTTGGAGGTGCGGTGTTCAGTCCCCGGTCACAGGATAAACAAAACATCGGCCCGGTGTGCACTGCCCACATCTAATGGGGATGGGTGGGACATGCTCCAGGCAGGAGTGGGAGTGTGTGAACCCTGCCCAGCTGGATCCCACTACAACACATCATCCAACACGTGTGTCCGGTGCCCGGTGAACACGTACTCCAACAGCAGTGGTGAGGTGAGCTGTACGCCATGTAACCCCGCCACCTCGTTCACCTCTGGGGTGGGGTCTACCCAGTGTGAGTGCAAGAGAGGACTACTCCGACACCCCATAGCCGATGGCAGGTGTCAGTTCTGTCCGGCGGGTCACACCACCTACAGGAGTCACCCCGGGGTGTGCGTCGGTCCGAAACTCACCGGACTGCGCGGTAACAGGAGTTTCCTCTCCTCTTTCCTCGTCTCTATGCCGAGTACTATTGGGGTGTGGAATCGTGACAACATAAAGAGGTGGTCNGAAGAAGATAGGATAGCATGGCAGTTAAAATTCATGAAATTCCGTCTTACCTCTTTTTGGTGGAAATGGGCAGTATGATACTTGAAGCCGTCAGGGATGTTAAGATGGCCATGTACGGCGTAAGGAAGAGCTTTAGTCTCATCAAAAGAACAGCCATGGTAAAGAAACATGCAAACTGGAATATGTGATAGGGTAGATGATAGTAATCCGAAATCTTGATCTCACATATCTGCTCTTCAGCTGCAACTTCCTTCCGTTTGTTCTTCGTCTTTTCTCTTTTCAGTTTCTTGGCGGCACTTTCATCTTCACTCTCCTTGTTGTGTTCTTCTTTTCCATTCGCTGTCACATCCTTTTCACCACTGAACCAATCAGAGACAAAATCTGTCGTGAAAATGTAACCGAGTCTGGAGAGCACAACAAGGGTAATGGGAACAAGCAGCGTGAAAGAGCACGTGATGAAATAACCAAAACCGAGGAAGTCAAATGTATCAGAGCACACGTAGAGGAGAGTGTGGAAGTCCCTGAAATCAGTAAACTTTGACTTGAAAATGTTGAAAATGTGGGCGTCGTCCGACAGGCTGAACATGAACGCAGACGACATCTTGTAGGCTCCGGCTACAATTACAAAGGAAATCCCACCCCTGAAAAACTTGTGAATCTTGTTCGTCAGGACGATGTTAGTATCCAGGTAGATGACAAACTTGAAGGCGAGGTATGCGGATATGTAGAGAGACGAGATGAGCATGGTGTTCATGAACTGACAGACNAATTCCTCTCGAATTTAAGTCGTGAACTTGAAGGACTATATTGCAGAGATAGGTAGGTTCTTTAAACTTTTAAACAGCGTTTTTAGCTCATTATCAAATAGTAAAATGAGACATGCTTTCCAATCCTACCTCTCCGTTCCCCTTTCTTTGGAAATTTGAAAATGATTTCATAGTTTGAGTACTTTGATATGAATTTCAACATAATATATTCCATGATGCAGTAATCTGGCTGTAAATATTGACCAATAGTGAGTGAAAATATCGTGTATTTCGTGTCCGTACCCCAGGGCCCAGTCAGGATGTAGAACTATCTCCGAAACCCATCATTTTGTCGCACATAACAACACATAGGTAACAACTAACAACAGAAGGTAACAACATCAGGAAGAATTCGCGCTAATTTCATAGTCTTCATGAAAAGATATATTTCAGAAAGATATATTTCAGAAAAAAAAGATTCTTTTGAGACACAGTCTTAAAATTTAATAGTGTCACGCACATATTGTGACACAATAGCGACACAATCATGAACATGTGTATTCCTTGTTTCAGCGGTCTGGAATCTGTGCCTCTAAAGATGAGTTTTTGGCATAATCCTCGCAATACCGAAGAATCTATTCTCATGTACGGAGATAATCAGGTAGTCACCATTATCCAAAATTCATGACCCCCCCTTCGTGTGACATCATTTCTTGTCCTCAGAAATCAGATAAATCCCCAGAAAAAATGAATGATTTTGTTATGATTTATCTAGAAGAATGAATTTATCTAGAACAGATGAATTTAGAATTTTAACAGGATTTGTAGGTGGCCCACTAACATCTTGATCAACAACTCCTTGTTCCAGGGCTGTGTTAATGTGCTGGTTATACCCAATACCACGCTGGCGTTCCGGAAGTGGAAACAGGAAGCGAAAGTGGATGGTGTTCCCACGGCAAACATCGAGAAGGTACCGGGTTTTTATTATTGATTGTCGAGTCTCCCCTAAAAACCCTTCGTCATTCGATCATTAACTTTTATCCTGTTATCGTTGTGCCTGGAGCTAAAGAGATAGCGGCAAGGGAGATTGAAACGCGTTCATTTATAATCGCTTATAACCCATTAATTGTCGATTATCGCACACGTGGCGCTACTGCAGGTGTCACAACTAGCGGATGTACGGTACGCGCGGTGGGAGGTACACAAAGATTGGGTGGTGGAGCTAAAGTATGAGGATCATCTCAGATCCATCATCTCTTGTTCCAACGACCCCTCCACTGGAATAGTCATAGGTTAGAGAGAGAGGAGTAACGGTTCCTGCCATGATCTATTCTCCATTTTTGATCCTATTTTTCAGAAAAGATATTTCGAAAAGTAATTCTCTTTCAATATGTTTTACTGAATGATTTCTGTTTACTGTTTTTTGGGATTTCCTATTATTCATCAGTCCACTTCTGGCTTCATGATATCGATATATCATCTACAGGTAATGTGGTGGGTAGTACGAATGTGGAAACAGCATTGAGGGACTCCAACATCAAGAGGGGTGTACAGGCGACCAGTGCCCGGAAACGCCTATCAGCGGACCAAACCGTTTTCTACGTTTATAAAGGAGTAAAAACATTCGACTACAGTGAGCAGTATAATGTCCTTGTTACAGGAGGGATGGACCGATTGGTCCGCATTTGGAACCCATATGTTAATACGTGAGTAGTAGGTAGAGTGTCACGTGATGTACAAATAGTCACGTGACTAGTGGAGCTTGAAACGAGCGAGGGAAACTTGTTCTTGAGTAAGAGGGGGGGATTTAATAGGAGATATAGCCCATATATCGGCTACCACGATCAATATAATGATATTTCCTGTTATACCCACTACCGACCACCATCAGTATAATGGTCACCGCACTTATAGGAGATATTTCGCAATCCAGAGCGGATCGCGTACAGTCTCTCCACAACGTGTTGAATAATATAGTGATGTCTTATCTGCAGGAAGCCGACAGCTATTCTACGAGGACATAACGGACCCATATTCTATCTGTTCATCTGTGATAAGGAGCAGAGAATATACTCCATATCGACTGATAAAACTGTGAAGGTGATTCACTTCCTTCTGCTATCTAATATCTACCGATTTTGCTGCTCTAAACACACTTTTCTCATCCTCATCCAAAGTTCGAACTCGTTTATCTATAGGGACCTGCAGCATCACCCCACGCACCTCATTCACGTATCTCACTGCCCCTGACCCACCCCACGAGTTTAATTTCACTGTCTCACCCATCTTATCCTACTGTCTCACCCACCTTATTTTACTTTCACACCATGTGTATCACTGTCCCACACGTCATGTCCTATAACCCACCTTATATCACAGGTGTGGGACGCACAAGACCACAGTCAGCTGTGTACGGTGGGTATGAAGACACACATGATACAGGGGGAGATGACTGCCCTCATCTACAATGAGTATACCAAGGCTATTGCCATCACCACAGATACCCTCTCTGTGCTCAGTCTCAAGGAAAACAGGTGGGGGGCTAAGTAACACCTGGTGTTTTCTGCTGTGGGTAAGGTGGGGTTCACGTTATTGAATAGTTTAATAATTAATAAATTTGATTTCCATGAAAATTGTCCCTTCAAACGAAAACAATTGGTTATTGTCAAAACAAATTCAAGTAGGTTCAGGTGGTATCATGAGAATACTCATGAGAAATAGTTTGAAAAGTATAGAAGGAAAATTCAGAGTCTATTATAGCTGCAGTTCACACACGCACTAACTTATAAGATAAGACTAACAAGCGGTATAAGTTGAAAGAGGAAGGAAGGAAAAAGGATAGCAAGGAAAACACCAGGGTCAGTCCCCGATATTCTCACCCCACTGTTTGAATTCCCCTGCTGCTCGTTCTCGTGGTGGGGGTTCATCTCGTGACTGTCACCACCGCCACCGCTGTTACCACCCTCGTTAGAGTTGGGGTAACCGACCGGTGCTGAAATGTAGGGGGTCTAGGTTAGAAGAGGGGATTTATATAGGGATGGCGGTGGAAATGAGAATTGTCAAATGTGAGGCCCCCGACTAGGCATTTGCTCTATACTATAGAACTGATGGCTCTAGAACTTATGGCTCTATACTAGAGTCTAGAAATGATGGCTCTAGAACTGATGGCTCTATACTAGAACTGATGGCTCTATACTAGAACTCATGGTTCTATATAGAATTAATCTAGAGCTGATGGCGCAAAGTAGAATATCAATTAACGAAAGGGATGATGATGATGGTATAGAAGTTTTGTGAATTTTGAACTGGAAAGGCAGAATGACAGAAAATCAAAGGTTAAATCAATACTCGTCTAACATACTTGTTGGGCTAACCTTCTATACAGGAAGGGTACGCTTGGTGAGGGTTGGTTGCGTTGCACGTGAAATGAGCATGGTCCTCATGTGGCACATAGCCGTCGTGACACTCTATCATGACTGTCGCACCGTGGGAAAGTGCACCGTGCACAACCATGTGGTACTCGCCGTTATGTGCCTCCGGTAGATGGCACTCTGAGGGGATAGTTGAGAAAGGGCGTGGTCAATTAAGATACCGACATATCAGGCATGGTTACGGTCTGAGTTGAACACAGACTATAATAATCGTCACACGATCGCTGTGATATGCTGTACCGCAGCATGTTACTAAGATAATAATTAGGAAAAAGATTTCTGAGGCTTGTACTATTGTCGTTGGGGAAATTGTTTCATTGAACTGGTTGTGTCATTGAACTGGTTGTGTCATTGAACGGTGTCATTGAACGGTGTCATTGAGACAGAATTGACAGATGTTTCTGACTTACCATCAGTCTGCATATCGCCGTGGTGATCACTGTTTACTACTGTCAGTAGAACAGATGCTAGCACAATAAGATACATGGCTCAAACTGCTGAAATTATCATGCGATTATTAGTCAATTAAGAATCGGTAAAACTTTCCTATCAAATACCGATTGATCAAGCATCTTTTAGTTGAAGTTGAGCAGTTGAATCATACAACAATTTGAAAAGCATACAGCAATCAAACGAACTAGTTTTTACCGAGGCTGAAGCAACTGCAATATTTATACGCCCCAAAGCAATATCACTAAAATGGCGGTTGTATTAGAAAGGGAATCTCTCTCAATTGTGAATGATTTGAGAGCCTATTGCTGGGATCACTTTCACTTGCACTTAGATGTCATGTGTGACCGTTATTAGGTATCGTAGGTGTCACAATTTTTTGTCATCGAAGTGGTGACATCCTCTTTCGCTATCGCTGTGAAAGTGAAAGTGGTACCAGTTTTTCAATAAAACTGTCAGTCATGGTCATAGAAAGTTTCATTAAATGAGGTATTCGACCATGCAGTAATAATACTCGAGGATTATTGAAACACGCTTGTCAAATATTATAGCAGTATTTCATCGACCATTTCGTAACTGATGTCGCAAAGTATATCCATCATCACGCACGGTGCGTTAACCATCACGCTGGATGCGTTAGCTACTCATCACACATGGTGCGTTACCTATCACGCAGGATGCGTCACCCATCACGCTGGATGCGTTACTTATCACGCATGTGTTTCCCAGGTACTCCCAAACGGAAGCAACTCAGACGCACCGTGACGCAATTCACGCGATAAAGTATAACCCCCATTTTAGACAGATTGTAACAGCCTGCAACTCTAGTGTGAGTTTATAAACTGTTCATCAAGTGTTTGACTCCGTTTTGAGCGAGAAATGGTATGATAGTTTTAGACCTTGTTTCAATTATTTGACCGGGATAAGTTGACTGGGATAAGTTGACCGTGATAAGTTGACCGGGATAAGTTGATGAATACCACTGGCACCCAATGTTGTTAATTACTTAACCTTTGGAGGTTTTTTCCACATTGATCACAATCTCATTGAATCACTGTCAGATGATCAAAGTGTGGGACATAGAGACGGGCCAACATGTGTTTGAGTTTAACAATGCTCATGGCAACTACGCTGTTACCAGCATGATTTTCGATAGCTCGGGACGCAGGTATGACAGGAGCTTTCACTTGTCATCCGTTAGTTTACTCTATATGTTTCAGGGATTGCCCAATGAGATCTTGGATATACAACCAATGAAATTCGTGAATTGATAATCATACGCAATTCCAAACTACTGTTACCCTTACTATACCTAACTGTTACCCTTACCTAACACTACCTTTATCCGATCTTCATTACTCCATTACTCCCGTCAGATTAGTAACAGGGGGCAGAGATGGGGTACTCAGGATATGGAATTACAACAATGGGCAATGTCTGAGGACACTGAAGAAGATTGGGAGTGAAGAGGTCACGTGTGTCATTCATGTGACTGTCAGCAAAAACAAGTTAGTAACAAGTGGATATCACTGACTTCTCAGCTGCCTTATTCATGGAAACTTCCTTGGCTCATCCGTAACTTTCAAGCCATGCTAGGGAAATTGTTCATTGAAAATTCCGTTTCAAATTTGGGTATCTTTTCATAGAATACATAATTTGCTTAAGTTCCTATAAAATTCGTCAGAACAGGTGTCTGTGACGAATGGGGTACCTATTCGTCACAACCTGCTGACACCACTTCAAGACTGTTACGTAGGAATGCTAACAATGGAATTCACTGACACCAGTTCGTCAGAACAGTCTCTGTGACGAATGGGGTACCTATTCGTCACGACTTGCTGACACTACTTCATGACTGTGACGTTGGAATGCTTGCGATGGAATGCGCTGACACCAGTTCGTCAGAACAGTCTCTGTGACGAATGGGGTACCTATTCGTCACAACTTGCTGACACTACTTCATGACTGTGACGTTGGAATGCTTGCGATGGAATGCGCTGACACCAGTTCGTCAGAACAG
>CAMPET010000560.1:0-16181 GCA_946803715.1 Beroe ovata
AGCAAACTGTTACGACCTCAGATGATGGAGTTACGACCACAAACGAAAAATCTACGACCACAGAAGAGAAGATCGCAACCACAGACGAAGTTTCGTCAAGTAGCGACAAAGGGATTCCCCTACCTGATCTAAAAACAACGGAGCATAGCGGCTCTAAAACTAATCCTAGAACAACGTCACAAAATGGGCTGATCACAGAGAAGAGTGAGCCATCGATGTCGTCGTCGTCGTCATCAACGTCATCCTATGCCCGACGAGATGAAATCTTTACGATCTTTACGACATCCGGTTCGTCTTCGTACAAGGATGAGGGTGGTTTTGCAACCACTGGGGAGGATGCAACACCAACTAGTGAAGATTACGTAACTTCAAGTGAAGAATCGATAACGAGTGAGGATTCATATGTGAAGTCAAAAAGTGAAGATTATACCACAACAATTGAATATGTGAAGTCAACAAGTGAAGATTTGGTGACATCAAGAGAAGATTCTACAACAACAAGTGATAATGTGAAGTTAACAAGTGAAGATTTCGTCACTTCAAGTGAAAGTTCCGTAACTTCAAGTGAAGAACCCACAACTCAATATGTGAAGTCTACAAGTGAAGATTTCGTAACTTCAAGTGAAGATATCGTAACTTCAAGTGAAGATTTCGTAACTTCGAGTGAAGAACCCACAACTCAATATGTGAAGTCAACAAGTGAAGATTATACCACAACAATTGAATATGTGAAGTCTACAAGTGAAGATTTGGTGACATCAAGAGAAGATTCTACAACAACAAGTGATAATGTGAAGTTAACAAGTGAAGATTTCGTCACTTCAAGTGAAGAATCCACAGCAACGTCTGAATACGTTAAGTCAACAAGTGAGGATTTCACGACGACCACTCAACCGCGGACACTGACAACAAGTCATGATGTCAGCACGACAACAAGTGATAACCGCAGATCCACTTCTGATGATATGACAACAAGTGTTGACATAAGAACAACAAGTGATAACGGAATAATGGAATCGTCCACTGATTTTTCCACTCAGACTGATGTCGTGAGATTTAGTAAAGATTTCACAACAAAAACAGCAACAACAACAACCGGAAACTTGAAGTCAACGAGTGAAGATTTGGTGACATCAAGTGAAGAACCAACGACAGCAAGCGAAGATGACACAACTGAATACAAAGAATCCTTGACACCAACTGAACGAGATGTCACAACAAGTGATGGTGTTGTCATGTCAACAACTGACAACGATGCGCTGAGAACTGGTGAATGGAGCAGTGAGACGTCATCATCATCCAGGATACGAGATGGCAATTCAGTTTCCTACACCACTCACGAGCACATAACACCAACTGAAGAGATGGTGTCAACACCCACTGACACCAGAACTACTAGTGAAGATATGATTACAACAACTGAGGAAATGATGACAACAACTGAAAAAATGGCGTCAACGCCCACTGACACCAGAACTACAAGTGAAGATGTGATTACAACAACTGAAGAAATGATGACAACAACTGAAAAAATGGTGTCAACTCCCACTGACACCATATCTACTAGTGAAGATATGATTACAACAACTGAAGAGATGATGACAACAACTGAAAAAGTGGTGTCAACACCCACTGACACCAGATTTACTAGTGGAGATATGATCACAACAACTGAAGAAATGATAGCAACAACTGAAGAAATGGTGTCAACACCCACTGACACCAGATCTACTAGTGAAGATATGATGACATCAACTGATGACATGATGTCATCAAGCCCTGATACGATGACGACTCCCATCATTGATCCTGTATCAACATCTGTGGAATCTACTAGTCAAGATGGTGGCGCCGGGAAGTCAACTGCATCGGGTGATGAAAATACGTCCGATTTCGTCTCGTTCAAAGTATCCGCATCAACGTCACCAGTTGACATCACAACAGAGAATGCCATCAAAACTGATGACATCACTTCTCGGCCAGTTGATGAATCATCGACAAGAGGGAAGAAAATTACGATTCCAAAAACTGACCGATGGGAGTCATCATCAGGCTCGGACAATGATGTTGGTACCAGTCATTCAACAACGACTAGCAGTTGGCAGGAAGTGACGTCATCGAGTACGAGCTCCAAATATAATGGGAATGTCCTTACAACAGATGATGTCTCAGTCGATATGTTGACAAAAAACAATGATGTTACCATGACAACAAGCGATGATGTTACCATGACAACAGCTGATGTTGACAGCATCCCCACTACATCTGATGGACAATCAGAAGCTACTGCAGATGTTCAGATGATGTCATCTAGTTCCTACCAAACACCCCCATTTAGTGATGAGGCTGTTAACATCAAGATTGCTGAAAACATGACAACACGGCATTCTCGGGCAACAAGCTCATTCGTGACACCTTCAACCTCGCCAAGCCTTGTGGAAGACATAACTTCGTCCAGCTACAAACACGAGAGCACAATTCCTGACACCACCACTCCTGACACCATCACCCCTGACACCACCACTCTTGACACCACCACCACCCATAACAACATTACCCCTGACTCCACACCTGACAACAGAGGCCCTGACAACATCACCACATCACCAAATGAAGTGCTGACAACAGTAGCAGGAACCGAGAGTACGAGTACCACAATGTCAAATGTGAGATGGAGTGATTGGAACCTGTGTTCAGTCTCCTGTGGAGGAGGTAGGAGAGTTTGACATTTTTCTGTTGAAAATTGACATCTTATATTTGCCCAGAATTTAAAAATTCGAGTTTTCGGTTCCAATTTTCAATTTCGATTTGCGGTAAATAAACATGCTTCGGGGAATGATATCAGACTTGGAGAAAATATCATTTTCTTTCTCTGTTTCTGATATCTGGGAATCATATCACTATTTACAGACTATTAATACTTTGATAGGAGAAAAAAGTATGATTTCCCCTCCTTGTTTCTGATATATCTTGTCATATCAACTTGTCATATCAGCTTAACCGCTACCATCCTCTCACAGGTATTCAGAGAAGATATGAACTCTGTACTGGGTGTGTGCCTCTGGAACAGGAGCGAGCATGCAACACTCAGCCCTGCCCCTCAGACAACTGCCCATCTCCCAACATGTTCAGGTACTGCCATGCGTCATGAAATTCCAATTTGGGTATAAGCATAAGGAAATTCAAATGTCAAATTTGGGTAGAAGCATGCGAAAAATTCCAGTATTCACACGCCGGACCCTCAATTGACATATTCACATCTTATCTTGCAATGTTTGATATGGGGTTTATCTTTGTTTTCGATCGAAAATTATCCTCAATATACTACATGCAATTTTGGTCTCATTGCAAACTCCTCTCCCATTATTTCATTATCTCATTATTTTGACAGGAACTCCCTTTTCTTCAGATGTCAGAACACTACTACTGGTCACCACGTGACGTCACGTGACCGACACGTCAAGGATCACGTGGCAGGGTGTATTGAATACGAGTACGTGTGTGACGGACATGTGCACTGCTCGGATATGTCAGACGAGATGAACTGTGATGTACGGAGTTATCTCACTGTTTACCCGCCGATACAGGTTGGAAGAAGGGGGATTTAGCGTCATTGTTAGCAGATAAAAGAGGAAAGGCCATTGACTTCTCCGCCGACGCCCCGTTTTTGCCCCAAAATACCCCTTTTTGCCCCTTTTCCAACCCCAAAGTGGCCCATTTTCGACCCTTTTGTTCCCCAATAATGCCCCATTTGTACCCCCTTCGTGCCCCCTTTTTGCGTGCCCCAAGGCCACCTTTTTGCAGATAAAAGAGGAAATGGGGTGAAAAATGTGTTTAGGGAACCGTCTCATTGTATGACGTCATTAAAGTAGTCAAAGCCCCCTGTCTTCATCTGTAACAAACTGGAAACCCCCTTCCCTCCTCTGACTTAGACGAAAGTGTCTTAAGAAGGTTGAATATTTTAGGAAATGTTTCCTTGTGCTTAACAACAGGTGGCTTTGCAATACTTGCCTTTTGCTAAATTTGCGCTTTCTTGTTGTGTGATATGAGAATTTCGTTGGTATGAGATCACAATTCTAATGTCTGGATGCTAAATTCGTGATATTAACGTCGCGACATCTTATAATCTGATCTTGGAAATTCAGAATTATTGAAAGGGTGAAATTCGTGTGAAATGTGGTATTTTACGATTCTATGCAGCGACGTTCATGGTGGAATTAGATCAAGCAAGTTTATTCACCACATATAGCACTGCTCAATAGTTTAACTTCCAATTTAATATGACGTCAATAAAATATATTTGAATCTGTCGTAAGCGTACGACCATAATGACATGACCTCAATTCATTACTGATATTCCTCACTCGCTATAACACATGATCATTTGCAATCTCAAATGAAAATGGCACAGCTATGAGGAAAAATTAAAAAAAAGAAATAAAAAAAGAAAAAATAAGGTAGCATATCCATTATCCACCTTCCTATTTATAGGTAGTCGAAGAGGGATCGACAGCACTTTACTCCGTAATCCTGGGAAATAAGAAAAAGTCAGCGGTGTCCAATGTGGTGTGGAGTGTGGACTTGGGAGAAGAGAATTCAGGTATGGTTTAATGATGTAATTATCACTTATCATTATAATGAGTAATGTATGTTACCATGGTCATGGTAATTTGTGTTACCATGGTAATTTGATAATATGTAGTTGAAATGTATTCTCAGTTCGAGACCAATTAGTTAATAGAATATTGAGACCCAATCCTATTCTAGGGTTGGTCGATGTTTCTACTTCTGAGAAATTCAAAGACACGTTCTCACTCAACAAACGGGGACTGCGACTCACACTGACCGACTTACACAGGGGATCCTATACTTTCATCGCAACTGTAAGTCTACTCTGAAAGGAAGACAAGTAGGTAATAGAATAGGGCAGAAGTAAGACCCCAACTAGTCGTGGTGTCACACATGACGTCACGACTAGCTTTGGGGTCTAACATATCCGAATTTGTCCCCTGATTACTTCAAAATTTGGAGGGGTTTTGCAGTTATTTGAAATATAACAATGCTGAACTCGTATAGCTTCTTTCCATCACTTTGTTTTACTTATAAACAAAAGTGATTTAATTGAGTAATATAATTGAGTAATCTAATTGAGTGATCGGTTAGATTGGCTGAATCGCTTTATTTAGAGTTCAATATCCGTGACAGGTGATGTTTGAAGATGGAACAGTGCGGAATGGGCGAGTCCAACTCATTGTGGTGTCAGCAGCATATGGTGGTGTCACCACATCACGTGACCGACAACAACGTGTCACCATGACAACACACGTGACAACATCGCCTCCAAATCTACCCGGAGTGGAGAAGGGAGAATTATCGTATGTGATTGATGTCGTAGAAATAATAAGATTCTCAGAAAATACGGAACTTTTTTATGGAACTTTTTACCCACGCGCGGGCTGAACAATACTGACAAACAATCAGAGCCCACAATTTCACCCATCCCAATCTCCCAGGTGTGATGAGTTGGAGTGTAACGAGGGAATCCCCAGTGACGACTGCAGCCGATGTATTTGTGGTGATCATGTGACGTACATTGCAGTTAGGGACAACAGACATAGTGAGTCATAGGGAAGTGGGAGTGGGGGAGNCAGCTCATGGGGGAGAGTGGTAACAACAGTTTAGCCGAGTTTATCGGGCTGTGTGATGATGACTACCCTGCTCTCACCATTCGGAAACAAGGGTAGGTCACGCGTGACGTCACGACTAGTTAGGAGAAGTTACCCGTGACTTGTTGTGTGACGTCATGCGTGACGTCACGAATAGTTAGGACAAGTTACGCGTGACTTCATGGGTGACGTCATGCGTGACGTCACGAGTAGTTAGGACAAGTTACGCGTGAATTCTTGGGTGACGTCATGCGTGACGTCACGACTAGTTAGGACAAGTTACGCGTGACTTCATGGGTGACGTCACGACTAGTTGGGGTCTAACCGTGATGAAGTTATATTTAGCTCCCAGCCGCGCACCCTCATACACAAGATGGAGGGGAATATAAGACAGACTTAGACATGATGATATGATAGTCGTCTGTGTGCAATTGTCTGTGTGAAATCTGGCGAGTTGCCAGATTTTATGTTGTCAAAAAACCTCCGCGCAAGCCCTGATCGGACATGGACGACAGTTTGCTGTCTCCATAAGGGCGTGTGCGGAAACGTCAATTTTCACTGAACTGGTATAAAAAAATTGAGTTTTAGTAAATTATCCCCCTCATTTTCCCACAGATACAGAGACATGCACTTGGATGATGTGCCAGATAACGCGGACACTGCATCACGGATCTTACTGACAGCAACAATGACCATGATCAGCTATGAAAAGTGGACGGGAGTCTTCCAGGTATTGTGAATCAATTTTTCTAAGTGAGTCTTGGATGACGGAGGAGATATACAAAAGTGCAAAAGTGAGGTGATAAAATGTGAGCTTACTGCATGCTTTAATCTGAGAGCATGATCATCATGAACGACTATATTTACTGGAATAAATCTGATAACATGCAAATATGACTGCTGCAGATTCCTTGTTTTTCAGGTGACCAACATGGAATATGACGAAATGTTGTCTTCGAAAAAGAGATTAAGATACAAGGTAAGAAATGAGTGCGGGGAGTGGTTAACTTTAAATGCTGCCAAATGGTGCAAATTATACCTGGTACCTATTGAACCATCTACTTTTTGCTTCGGTCCACCTGGTTCCATTTGATCTCGTTCATCCAGAATTAATAATTTTGGAACTTTATGCATATTTCAGGAACTTCATCATCAGTTCATGGCAGCTCTCAGTGAGATTCATTTCACCGATAACGAGATGGTTGAAGTCGGTGACGTGCGCTTTGATAGTCCAGCCAGTTGTGGATACGACTTGGGAAATTTGGGTGAACTCAGGTAAGCCCATGTTCAGTGATTATTAGCCTGATATGAGATTACCCTTCACGAATTTGAATGTTTTTTTCCGGGATTTTCAAAATATTTTTCCCAATGATATCCTCTAAATTTCAATATGTTCACATTTCATCTCTTCACTTTCATCCTACTATAAATACTATATGTACCCTACTATATATACCCTTAACTTAAATCTTGTAGTTTCATCAACAGTCTATTTCCTGAACACCTGACTTATTTCAGTGACAGTGGTCTGATCGTCAGCTACGATTTGTATATCTCCCTGGGTGAACCCTTCTCCACCATCAGAGACAGTCTTGAGTCAATGGTATCAAGTGGACGTCTCGGAGACACTATTGACGTGTCTCCGGATTTTGTTCGGTTGTACTATGGCGGAAAAACGGACGAAGTTGTGGAGAAAGTGTCAGAGCAACCGACAATCGTTACATCGTATGTAACGGAACCGATGACAACGACAACCATGTCGTCTTCAACTTCGTTTGAAACAGCCACTTCATCTGATACAAGAACAACTTCCTCCGCGTTTGAGACAACCAGTTCGTCAAAACCTAGGACAACATCGACTTCATTCGAAACAACCAGTTCTTCTGAACCTAGAAAAACAACAAGTTCGTCAAGCCCTAGAACAACATCGACTTCATTTGAAACAACCAGTTCTTCTGAACCTAGAAAAACAACAAGTTCATCAAAACCTAGAACAACGTCGACTTCATTCGAAACAACCAGTTCTTCTGAACCTAGAAAAACAACAAGTTCGTCAAAACCTAGAACAACATCGACTTCATTTGAAACAACCAGTTCTTCTGAACCTAGAAAAACAACAAGTTCATCAAAACCTAGAACAACATCGACTTCATTCGAAACAATTACCACTTCGTTGGAACAAAGAACAACCTCAACTTCATTTGAAACGTCCGGATCACCAAACACAGCGACTTCTGAAGGACTGTATCGAAGCACGACTTCCATTGAAACTTCGCCCCCAACAGATGCTCCGATGACGTCATCAGATGATTATTCCAAATATAGGATAACCACCTCTTCCTTCCCTTCTTCTCCTCCCAGCACAACGCAGAATAACCGTTTCATCACTAAAGAAACTGGTCCAAGCTCTAGTCCATCAGAAAGTAGCTTCTCTTCAAAATCTGGAACTGACCCCACGATAACAACACAGCAAACCGACCCATCCTCATCCAGGACCACTCATACAGATGGTTCCCCTCATAGCAGTACCAGTGAGTGTGGTTGTGATGCAGTTTCACCATATCTCACCATCTCCCCTTGGTCACATAAATCGGATTCATTGACCTCAACAGAGTTCACGAAGTCACCAACAACAGATTTTACGGAATCTTCGAGAACGAAATCTCTGACCTCTGATATTTCAACATCAGTAGTTGAAACTACACAACCAGATATTTCAACATCAGAAGTTGAAACTACACAACCAGAAATTTCCACCCCAGAATCTGAAACTCCTAAACCAGAAATTTCAACAACATCAGAACCTCAAACTTCAACTTCGGATATCTCAACATCAGAACTTGCAACTTCAAGTAGCTCTATCGAGTTTAATTACAAACTGGGGACAACAACTGAAATTGGGGAAAAAGTGGAAGAAAAAACAACTGAGCTTATGACCCGCGTATCTACGTCCAGTACAGAAGTTTGGGTGAAGCCGTCCACTTCTCATACATCCCGAGGAGAGGACACGACAGTGACACCATCAGTAGATCATGGGGGTGTCAAGAGTACAACGTACAGTATCGGGGGCATTACTGTGTCCGAGGGAGCTTCACGGAAACCGTCAGAGACGGATCAGCCCTCGACTGTTGACATGGCAACAAGTTCTGTTGACATGACAACAAGTTCTGTTGATATGACAACAACTACTGTTGACATGGCAACAACAACTGTTGACATGGCAACAACATCTAATGACATAACAAGCAGTTCATCAGCTAAGAGAACAACTTCAACTTCATTTGATACAACAAGTTCTTCTGAGCCAAAAACAACTTCATCTTCATTCATAACTACCAGTTCATCAGATGTGACAACATCCTTTGATGACAAGATGACAACAGCATCAAGCGATATGACAACATCGTCAAAAGATACATCAACATCCTATAGAGGCAGGACAGTTTCTGATGCTTTGTTTGTGTCTTCAAGTCCTTCTGAGAGAGTACCTTCAACTGTTGATATGGCAACAACTACTGTTGACATGACAACAACATCTGATAACATGGCAACAACATCTGATGACATAACAAGCAGTTCATCAGCAAAGAGAACAACTTCAACTTCATTCGATACAACGAGTTCTTCTGAGCCAAAAACACCTTCAACTTCATTTGAAACTACCAGTCCATCAGATGTGACAACATCCTTTGATGACAAGATGACAACATCAACTAAGGGAAGTACGGTATCGGATGCTATATTTGGGTCCTCTACATCACCAAAAACAGTGGAACAAACAAACAAAGAATCCTGGACTTCTTCAACAGAATATCCGACAACCTCCGGAGAAGATTCATTTACATCATCAAGTGATTCAGTCACATCAAGTGATTCAGTTACAGCATCAAGTGATTCAGTAACGACTTCAAGTGATTCAGTTACATCAAGTGATTCAGTTACGGCATCAAGTGATTCAGTTACAGCATCAAGTGACTCAGTCACAATTTCAAGTGATTCAGCTACAGCATCAAGTGATTCAGTCACGACATCAAGTGATTCAGTTTCAAGCTCAAGAGAATACAATACCAGTCCGCACACAGACTCTCTCACGTCTTCTGACACGCAACCAACTACAGAAAAAACTGTTTCCATGGCGCCAGTCACAACTACAACGAAAAAGTTGAAAGAGATGACCACTTCACCTCAATCATTTTCTACAACAAGTGACACTTTCGTCAGAACTGCCTCAATTGAAGATGTCAGTGAGTCTTCAGAATTATCGGGAGCCACCAGGTCATTTACAAGTTCAGGAAGTACTGATGACATGCCAACTGATGTCACGGTAACTGATGATGTACTAACTGATGCCACGGTAACTGATGCCACGGCAACTGAAGTCACGGTAACTGATGAAGATGCCACACCTAGTTTGGAGACAGGTAGCTTGACAGTGTCCTCCCGGGAACCGTCAATGACAGTTTCTGGTTCTCGAACAACAGATCGTTCAACCGAGACCACACATTCTAGTTCAGGATCCTATGAGTTCACATCTGAGAAAACAACTTCCGAACCTTTAACATCCGAGTCGTCAAGAAGGTCGACATCTGTGGATGATTTCAGTTCCTCAGAGAAAACTGTGGCAACTTCTGAAGAGTCTCCCACTCATGGAACGACAAGATCATTCACAAATTCCAAGGGAACACGGTTTATTGTCACTGACAAAATTTATTCGGTGTCAACTGAGTCTGAACAAGGTACATCTCCTACAACTTCCTCTGAAAGTGAATCAGTCCAGACTACAAGGATTGATTCGATTGAGCTGACATCTCCTGCATATGTGGATGAATTCACTTCATCGGAACCTGCAACAAAAGTCTCTAGAGGTGTATCAGGAACAACGCGTTCTTTCACTAACTCCAAGGGAACTCGATTTATTGTAACTGACAAGACTTACCCGGTGTCTAGTGAATCTTTTTCCACATCCGAGGGACATTCTTCAACCTCTTCTGTTGAAAATTCCACCTCCACGTCTTATGATGACTCGACCTCGACAATTGAAAAAGAAAAAACACAATCCACTGATTCTACTTCATCAGCTCAAACCTCAGAGGAGCCAACAAGTTCCTCCAAAACTGAATCATTCCAGCCAACAACCACGATAAAATCAATTGAACTTGCATCATCTGTGGTAACATATCCAGATTCCACGTCCTCTAAGCCTCCAACAGAGACACAAGCATCAACCAAGCCTTTCACTATCACGAAAAAGACAAAAACGTCTTCTAACAAGACCCACCATGATTCAACAGTCACTTCAACAGCTAATTCATCCTATTCAACTTCCTCCAAAGAGGGTTTCTTATCTACAACTTCATATGTCACTGAAGGTTCAACCGCACCTAAAACAGCAACTGCTCCCATCGAAAGCAGCACAGACCACATCACTGAATCGGATGAGGAAACTGTGTCTGAAGCTCTTACCACCTCCTTCACTCCAGATCTTTCTGAGACCCCCAGCCAAGATGATGCCATGACTAAAGATGCAGATTCACTGGGAATCACCAAATCTCATACATCTGATTTGACTACAGAAGAAGCTACCAAAAGTTTGAAAACTGATGGGGAGAAAATGAGTGTTTCTTCATCAAACCAAACGCCTAGACCAAGAATAACTTTCCCTACAACTTCTCCTACACTGGAACAGGCAGATATTACTGAAACAAGAGGTGACCCCAAAAAAGATCTCACTGATTCTCGAGAGGATAGTTCTGGAAAAGAATTAACTGATTCTGGAAAAGTAACCCCAGAAAAAGATTTCACTGATTCTGGAAAAGTTACCTCAGAGAAAGATTTTACTGATTCTGGAAAAGTTACCTCTGAAAAATATTTCACTGATTCTGGCAGTGGCAAGGTTACCAGAGAGAACGATTTCACTGATTCTGGAAAGGTTACCAGAGAGAAAGACTTTACAGATCCCAAAGACGGGATGACTGAGCCCACGGAAGACTTTGGCGAAGAGCAGCAGGTTTCAAGTGAACAGACAGCTCCAGCACCCACTTCAGCTGCAGGTAGAGTGAAACTTTCCTTTTTTTGCCGTATTCTCATTTTTCTTATTAGTCATCACCACCATTCGTCCATGTCAATTGTCAAGGGTAATCAATGTTATTCATCTCTTACATTACATTCATCTCGATCCTCGCCATTCATCTATAGATGAGTGCCATTGATTTATTTCACGAATTTCATTCATCTCTGGCAAAGATGAATTGTGACATAAATGACTGTTGCACTTTGTACGATCACAGATTGTTAACATTTCCTCCCGTTTTCAGAAGAGACACCACCGTGTGAGGACAACAACCAATTCTGCCCATCTTGGGCCGCTAGTGGGGCTTGCTCCAGACAGTATCTCCAAGTGAACTGCCAGAAATCTTGTAACCTCTGTCCAGAACAGCTTAGTGAGTCATAGAGCAATCTCTCTCTCATAATTCAGAGATAAGAGCTTCGCAGAGATCGTTTTACCCTTTCAAAATTCACACTTCCAATTTTATTTTTGACCTGATGTCCACTTTCCTATCAAATTTAGTGAATTTCGAGGCTAGATTCGAAACCCATGTCATTTGATCTAAGCTAGCTGATATATCCCAGGATATCCCACAACGGTTGCTATGGAGACCACAGAGCAACCTGCAGCCACAACCTCCTCCCCGTTCACCGTGTCATCTGAGGATGCCCGTACTGACAGAGTGGTACTAACTACTGAGAGAATGGAGAAACCCTCGTCCTCTGATCCCCCTGGGAAAAGTTAGTACTTTCATGAATATTCCCCACACTTGTTGGGGAATATTCAAGCGCATTCAATTTCTTGTTCTTCTTAAACGATAGCGAATTAAACGATTCAATTGATTTATCATTCAGATGACCATGATCACACCCACTCACTTGAAGCTGTTTCGCATAAAAAGCTTCATTCACCCCTTTAAGGATCTTAATTAACCTCTCAATTACCTCCTCAATAAATCACTGATAATCCCCCCTCTCTCTCCCATTTCAGCGTGTAACAGGAAATGTGAAAAAGGACAGCTTCCCAACTCAGATTGTACAGCGTGTATCTGCTCACTCAACACTTACACATTCACCGTGTACGACTTCTCCCAAAATCCCCTCCCTAACTCCAGTGAGTTACTCTCATGACAACTTTCGTGAGTAGCTCAACTCTAGTGAGTAACTCTCATGACAACTTTCGTGAGTAGCTCAACTCCAGTGAGTAGCTCACTCTCATGACAACTTTCGGCAACAGCTTGTGCCGTTATTGTTGCATATTGTACCGTTACATTGTTGTCCATTATTGTTTCCTTATTGTATCATCGACGAAAGGTGCCCAAATTTCTTTATCGGTAAAATTATTTTACGGCCATTGCGGCTTATCGATTAGTTTTTAGTGATCAAACGGATCTCCTTACAAATACAATCACTGATCTTATCGATAATCTGATGATAATATGATGATAATCCGTTCATAATTAACCAAAGGATTAAGATAATCCTTCGGTTTATCGTATGTCCGTTTCTCAGATGTGTCAGTGGTGACTGAAGAAGGGAGACAGAGTGTTGGATCAAGTGATGCAGATGGGCGGATAACTCTGCAGTTGAGCGAGATGTGTAGAAATGTCCTTGTGTTTGAGAATAATCCGATATACAGGTAATTTTTTCCAAAACCAAATAAGATTTGGGTGTTGTTGTCCGCAGCATCAGTGCGTTCTTGATTCTAAAGTCATGATATGAAAAAGAACGCGGCATATACCACAGACTGCCGTCACATCACGTGTAGAAACACTGTACCTTTTTCTAGTGATGTGACGGCAGTCTGTGGTATATGCCGCGTTCTTTTTCATATCATGACTTTAGAATCAAGAACGCACTGATGCTGCGGACAACAACACCCAAATCTTATTTGGTTTTGGAAAAAATATCACTTGTTTTTCTATATTGAGCAGTAAGTTAAGGAATCTGCTCAAATCTATTCATTTTGAGCAAAAATTGCTGATTGGTCAATTATCCAATCAGTTAATTGGGCCAAAAANTCGACAGAGTTTATCATCGATCGACAACTCTACCCCTCAAACAACTGCCAAAACGTGATATAAAAATTTCATCCACCCAAGCCAAGATTGATTCCAAAAACTGGATCAAAAATTCGTAATCTGCGATCGCCAATCCACCGAAAACATTTCCTTGTGTTTAGATATGACGAGGTGCCCCATCCCCCTGACAATGCTGTGTGAGGGAGGTCTCATGGAGGAACCGACATGTGACTCTGACAGCGACTGCAGGGCTGTCAATGGAAAGTGTTGCCTTATGGACTGTGTATACCAGTGTACCACTGCAGGTTTGACTTAAGGAGATAAATAATTGATTAATGAGTTTGCTTGATTTTTGATCATTTGATGGAAAAATATTGATTTTTCCAAAATATTATCCAATTTTAGCTGATACTGTAATGTTTGTTCCCATTAATTTTTTAATCACAATAAATTTTCCTTACAGATAAGCTAGTGATGCTGAGGTAATGATAGACAAGACGAATAGCTACACAAAAAAACAAAGCCACTGACCCCTATAATGATGCTGATCGCGGAATCGCAGATAAAAGCTCCCGTCCATGATCAAAAAATTCCTGCGTCCGTTGAAAAATGGTACTGATGTGAATTCATCATGGAACTTGACATTTTGGTGAAGCGTGACGTGGTTATTAGCTCATTTGACTGCATTTTGACTACATATGAGATGCTAAGTATGTGTCTAAATGACTTCTGGCCTCTGGGGGATGTCACCAACGCACTTCATGATGTAGGTTGAATTAATATTAAAGAACTAAATAATTAGCAATGAACTACGTATAAATATTAAAAACGGAAGGGATTTTCTTTAGATATAATTTTCCGATTTGTACCTTTAGACTTAAACTACCTACTAAATCCACGAGTTCGCCACAAAATTGTGTCGGGCTTCTTATGTACGCTGCTTATAGAGAAGAATTATGGAGAAAGTATATTTGACGCAAGTATGAAGAAGATTTCTCTCAACGCGCATACTTTCTGCATGTGATAATTGATTTTCAACTACTTTTCTGATTCACCATTTACTTGAGCAGGTAGTAGTAGAGCGTTCGCTGTTCTGTTGAAATTTCGGCATCTGTGATCATTTTGAACGAGAAAACTTTTTAAGTGACGGTAGCTAGAAAATTGAATTATCATTGTCGTAATTTCCCACGTAAATAGAATTCATCTCAGAGAATGCGACCACGAGAAAAACGGTCTACAAATATAATGAATTTAGATCTTTTTTGTGTAGACAATTACAGTTAAGAGTTTGGGTTAGGGCGAGGGTTGGGTCAAATGTCAGGGGGTCAAATTGTCGCACTTTTCTTTTTTGATGTCTTGCTCACTTGTATGACAATCGACATATGCCAAATGATTGCTCAAACTAGAATTTAAGAGATTTTGAAGAAATTTTTTGGCAGTTTTCCAGAACCTAAGTGTCGACAGACATACAGTTTATCTATAGTTGGCGCACGAGATTTTTATATTTCGTATGACACTGATTTTATATTTTAGTTTTTACGTGTTGTATAATACAAAGAGAGTACATTTTTTGGAGGGTCGTAAAATCAGCGTTTTTTCCAAAATCTTGTATATTTTTCCGTTGTTATAGTGCTTTTCCATCAAATTTTTTGAAAAGTTTTTATGTTTGTAGATGGGTTAAGAAATGGGATTATTGGCTATCTCAAGATTTATTTTAATCTTTTATAGTTTCATAGATTTTTTAAATTCCTAGGATCAAATTAACTTTGAGCGCATTGACTACTCTAATTTATATTTGTTTTTACTATTTTATAATCCAAGCTTCATATATTATACAACTTGTTAAACAGCTGCTTCTTTTTGTCTTTGCCCGGATATTAAATCGTGTGTTATCGAAATTAGCATGAATGATTTTCATTGAACAATATCTCAGGGTCTTATAGAAGGTGCATTATCATTACCATCATAGGTGTGATAGGTACCAATATATTTTCATTCCCCATGTTTATGCTGAAAGTAGATACAAGAGTTTAGTCCAAGTATAAGTCCAAGTATTAGTCAATTATCAAGTGCTATGTCACTGCAATACACATATTATAGTGTACCTGATGCTACCAGACAAACGCACACACACACACACACACACACACACANCTTACTGCATGCTTTAATCTGAGAGCATGATCATCATGAACGACTATATTTACTGGAATAAATCTGATAACATGCAAATATGACTGCTGCAGATTCCTTGTTTTTCAGGTGACCAACATGGAATATGACGAAATGTTGTCTTCGAAAAAGAGATTAAGATACAAGGTAAGAAATGAGTGCGGGGAGTGGTTAACTTTAAATGCTGCCAAATGGTGCAAATTATACCTGGTACCTATTGAACCATCTACTTTTTGCTTCGGTCCACCTGGTTCCATTTGATCTCGTTCATCCAGAA
>CAMPET010000563.1:0-15219 GCA_946803715.1 Beroe ovata
CCGGGCGAGCTAGGTCCCGGTACGATCGTCGGTTCCGCCAGTTTCAACCTCCTCGTCATTACGGCGATCTGTATCGTGTGCATTCCCGAGGGAGAGTCGAGACGGATCAAGGAAATCAACGTGTTCGCGTGTACCTCGTTCTTCGCCGTATTTGCGTACATCTGGCTGTACCTCGTGATCGAGGTGATCTCGCCCAACGTCATCGAGATATGGGAGAGCATCGTAACCTTCCTCTTCTTCCCCCTGATTGTACTCTTGGCATTTGCTGCGGATAAAAACTTCTGGAGAAAGCAGATGGAGATGGACGGCGACTGGAACCAGATGCAAGGTACGTGTGCGAGTGTAACGTGTCACGTGACTTCGTTTTGTGTCACGTGACTTTGTAGAACTCTGAAAAAGCACATTTTGTTCCCCATTGTAATAGAATACTCTATAGAAACCGTCGACCGAACGTTACTCCTTTTTGTGTTCACACACTCCCCCCGACCCCCGTAATATTTCCCGTGGAATTCTGACATTGAGTAGCTGTAACGAGTCGTGTTGTAGAGGTCATCATGTTGTCTATGATCTATCATAGCCTTTAAAAAGTAACTCCATTGTTGCTTTGAGAGAGCAATAATTGCTGCGCCTATGACGTTATAGGATTAATTAATTTAGAAATACTTCTTCATCAACCAGAGAATAATTGTACTGATCCCACAAAGCATTTTAGATAAGTATTATCAGTGATCAAAAAAGAATTCTTGAACCAAGTTTGATCTGCATGTTTCCCTATATCATTGTAACATTTCAGTGGAAGAAAGCATCAATCTTGGGGGTAAGCGTGGTTATTAACAGCAAGCGCTGTATTTGTCTAAGAATAGACATAGAGATTTTATGTTTTCATACAAGATATACCTATTTGTTTTCGACAGAATAAATTTCTAGCATTTATCGGGGGACTGCATGTAAGAAGTATACCAAGACAGCTCAGTATTATCATTATTGCTGGGGGCGCATGACATACCATCAGAACGTTAGGTATCATGAGGATTCCATGGTTCCATGGTTTGTTGGTTGGTGTCTGTACCTATCAAACATTATTACACATATTACATAGGGTATGGTTCCTACCTATGCTTCATAAACCATAGACTCTTTTACTATGTCTTCCATTAAATACGCTGTTTCACATTTGCTGCTCTTTCACAGAATATCCTATCCACTCCCCATGAACACGCTATTATCAATTCCCGATTCTAGATACAAACACGTTCCGATGTTCCAACGGCAATGTTTTAAACATGTTCCATTCCTCCATGCTGAATCCAGCAAATATTCTCCGTCCTTTCAACAATCTCCACAACAACAGCTATAGTATTATCATAAGCTCCATGCCTGGTATATATATTTGTGTGTTAAAACAACAGCTGCAACCCGTTCAGAGTAGCTTCAGAATTAACAGTCGTTGTCGGGTAACTATTCCGTTCCAGTGTGTTCACTGTGTTGAAGGGACACGTGTTGAACTGTTTTCCGAGAAATAATTCCTCGGTAAATGAATGGGGTTGTCGGCAAAGTTTTGCATGAATTGGGCATTTGTTATATTCCTACTTTCGGAGANTTTGTTATATTCCTACTTTCGGAAAATTGGCCATAAAAATTGAGGTCCATATTCTTTGGGTGTGGATTCACAACGAGTATGAATTTGTAGTGATCATAAAAAGGGTGATGGTAGAAGAGTTGATTGGACAGAAAATAATAGTCGTAATTGCCAGCTATGTCTTATAAGAGGCCTCCAAAAGCAAAGTGTGAGATCGATCCACTCGCTACTATACACTACTATACACTACTATACACTACTATACACTACTATACGCTACTATACAATACTATTGAAGTATACACTACTATACACTATACACTATCAGAAATTCGATGAAAATTTTTTGTTCGTTTTTCATGCAAATGCCATCGATTCCCGATCGAATTTTGGCCGTATCTCGCTCCCCTGAGCTGCTGTCTACAATATGACTTCGACCCTCGCATATGATAAGAAATTGTAATTTTCACCAATTTCTCAATGAGCTAGCCCGGAAATAGCACCAGATTCGGATTCTACGTCAAAGAGTAAGCCAGGAACACTTGTTCCCAGTATGTCTCCTGTGAAAATGTTGTTGGCCATTTTTGGCCTTAGTGTGTCCCGGTGATTTTCGTGATTTTGCAGGTGTTGCGTCCCACGGGTTTGAAATCGTGATTTGGGCGTGGTCCTGACGCGAGTATAAACTGTACATGATCGTTAAAAGGATTGATACTTGTAGTATGAGAGTAGGAGAGATGATTTGGTGAAAAATCGGTGTCCTCAGCGCTGTTTCAGTCATGATTAAAGACCTTCGAAATCGAAGTACAAAAGTGTGGAGTCACTCACTACGCTTTTCAGCGATATGTAGATCAGAAATTCAACGAAAATTTTTTGACCCATTTTCATGCAAATACCATCGATTTCTATGTATTTTTGGACGCTGAATCGATTCCCGATCGAATTTTGGCCGTATCTCGCTCCCCTGAGCTGCTGTCTACAATATGACTTCGACCCTCGCATATGATAAGAAATTGTAATTTTCACCAATTTCTCAATGAGCTAGCCCGGAAATAGCACCAGATTCGGATTCTACGTCAAAAAGTAAGCTAGGAACACTTGTTCCCAGTATGTCTCCTGAGAAAATTTTGTTGGCCATTTTTTGGCCTCAGTGTGTCCCATTGATTTTCGTGATTTTGCAGGTGTTGCTTCCCACGGGTTTGAAATCGTGATTTGGGCGTGGTCCTGACGCGAGTATGAACTGTACATGATCGTTAAAAGGATTGATACTTGTAGTATGAGAGTAGGAGAGATGATTTGGTGAAAAATCGGTGTCCTTAGCGCCGTTTAAGTCTTGATTAGAGACCTTCGAAATCGAAGTACAAAAGTGTGGAGTCACTCACTACGCTTTTTAGCGATATGTAGATCAGAAATTCGACAAAAATTTTTTGTCCCATTTTCATGCAAATACCAGCGATATCTATGTATTTTTGGACTCTGAATCGATTCCCGATCGAATTTTGGCCGTAACTCGCTTCGCTGAGGGGCTGTAAGCCACCTCACAACCCCCGCTTGGGTCTCCTGCCCCTCACCATCTCATCACAACTGCAGAGATTGACCTGACTGAGGCTGTTCTCGCGAGTCGTGAGAGGACGATGTCCAAGTTGTCTCGCATTTCAAACCAGGTGTCTGTGTACAGTTCGACACCCGGTGACGATCCCAATGCTATTGAGATGCAGGGTATTGTGTGTGTTTTTGTGTGTGTGAGTGTGTGTGTGATTGTGAATACCATACAGTGATGAGGGTAAACGTGATCGTTGTGGTTCGGATTCAGCACTATCTAATTATCAATCAATGGTCAATTTTAATAATATGTAATCTCGATGATTCAATATGTGCGTTGTGACATGATTCCTAGAATGCAACCTTCTTCTGATCACGTATTCCACTGTCACACATCTGCTCCGTATTGTGTGTGTGTGTGTGAAAAACATCGCTAGTAGTACACACTTTGAACTACTACATTAGATCAAACACTCGTTCACACTATACAATATACATTGTGTGTATAGTGTATACTGTACACTGTATACTGTATACTTATGCCACTTATGTCTGTGCGTGTGTATGTATGGAGTACATGCTATTCGCTCAACACCACAGTCAACATACGCCCTGGCTATAATAGGGTCCGCTTACAATAGTATCAACAGGTAGGTGTTAGAATATGGCGAAATCAGTGTATTCCATCACTTTGCACCACCACATACACACACAAACCTTCCCCTTGACAAACTCTATGCTCCTTCATAAAAAGATGAACCTTTTTTGTTTGTCTAATGATTGAACAATATTCCACCATTCCGACTCCAATCAGAGTAATGCGATATGAACAAAACACTTTAGAAACATTTAGAAATCAGACGCGAAAAGCATTTCCAAATTTAAGATATTCTAACTGTTTTGGTGTGGATGACAATTACTGATCTCTATGATCTGTGTCTCGACATTATGTGTGTATCTTTTCTACGTGCTGGAAGAGTGTCAGTATTATGAGGACACCCTTCGATGGAGGGATTGATTATAATTATCAACCAATCAAGGATGTTTCGCTGACGCTCGTTTCGACATGACATTTCATAAATAATTCTTCAATATCCTTATGTCCATGTTGTCAATGTATGATTACTCTTATACAATCAATGATCGATCCCGTTAATCAGGCTGACACCACTTTCATCCTCGAGTCTCGACGCCACTTATCCTTGACACCACTTCACTCTGACATAGCTCAACTTTGACACCACTTCACTTCTCTTGACACCACTGACACGGCTTTATTTCAGATATGTTTGCTAAGCAGAAGAGTGGAAGTGAAGAAGACGTGAGACACATCATTGAGGTAATTATTACAATTCCAGTCGGTAATTATCACAATTTCGCTTCTTTCAAACTGCTAAATCTGTGGTAAGCGATAACAAATCTTGCAATATCAGGCCGAATCATTTTCCTGAAAGAATACTTCTCGCTATGTGTCTGTCTTTTTATCTTAATCTGACCCAAAGCAATTTGTGCTATATGGTAAAGCACATTTTGCGCTTATCAACGTTATTTTAGTTGGCGTTGACCCAACGTTAATTGATCGCTAATTGACGTTATATTACCTGTAATCGACATTTCAGAATAACCACCGGACTGAAAGTCATGAGTTTGTGGTGAGAGTCTGAGTTTGAGCCGCATGCATTTCATATTATTATTCCCCCATGATATCATTATCATATTTTCGTTAGGTATATTCGTCATTTCATCATAAGCGCGTGTATGCTGTGTTTTGTGTAATGAACCTGCATTTCGATATCATATTTTGTTGCTCATACATGTTACAACATTGACGTCACTGACAACAAGGATTAGTGTCAACAAGATTGTTAAGCCCCGCTATAATAGTGTCAATAAAGCAATACCTATCACAGTATTTATAGTTTATGAACGGTGTGCTGGGAATTGAGACATGATTGAGAAGTGTTTATTCCTTCTCTCAACACTCTCAAATTGAAAAGTCGAGTACTCACAAACATACATAATACATCAGCATGCCATATGAACGTTGTATGCTCCATATTGTAAGAGGAATGAAATGCATCACTTGTCGGGCCAAGGCGGAGGAATGTTCATGTGCGAAAAACGTCACTCTGACTACATAAGCTCTGGGCCCCAGGGCGAGAAAGCCAAGAGCATCATATTATGATGATAATTCTAGTGACCCACGTAACTTCAAGTCATCCACTTGCATGCACATTGTTTGACGATGACATTTCACCCAAAGTAATATGACCATTGACCAGTCACTTATTATGCCGCCTCGTTGTGATGCCCGATGCCCATGTATACATGTTACACGTCATGCGCCAGAGTTGTTGTAAACAAGAGCATTTAGCATCAATCACAGCAATTGCTGACATTTCAATGTTCATATTTTCAGCTTGTTCATCAATGAGAAATATACATATCTTGCCACCTCCCAGCCTCCACAATTTTACCAATAATTCCCCAGCACACGTCAAATTGACGTCATGTGCTCTCACCACTGCACCATCTCTCTAACACCCCCTCTCCCAGATGGGTAAGAAGCAGCTGAAAGACCCGAAGGAGGCGGCGGACATCGCCACCGCTGAAATGTTACGGCGAACACACCACTCCCGTGCATGGTACCGGGTTATCGCCGGTCGAGCGAACAAGGGCGGGAGCAAAGTGCCGTTCTACAACAAACCAAAGGTAGGTTTAGGCGGATTCCGGGGAGATTTCACAGGGATTTGAACGTGAAAGTGTGTTAGTTGCGATCGGATGATGTACTCTTGAGATAAAGAGTCTGCCGAGTTTTCATATACATACTGAATGGAAAACCCTACTATCTCCCTATCTCTGTCACGTTATGTTGAGACTCCACAATCTCAATGTGACCATGTAATGTAATGTGGCCTCTCCAATTGTAGTAGGTAGTAACCCTCTCCCCCGTTTGAAGGTGAAGGATGCCATGCTCATGCCAATGCGGGTCGTTATGACACCAAAGGATGTAAGGATGTACCCTGGTTTTGGAGTTTTCCATGATTCTAACAATCTCGAATCATTGTGAACTATAACAATCAATATCCGTCTCCGATGATCCGTATCTGTTCGTGTGTGCGTGAAAACCGTTGTTTTACGAATCTTCTAAATCATGATCTATTTCTTAAACCGAATCAATGTATTTGTGGGAGAGAGTGTAGGTACAAGCACATACACACACACATTATGGCGGTCACAGGTAAAGGACAGTTATTATCAGCTCAATTATTTGTGCATAATGAGGCGGTAAATACTCATTATGAACGATCACCCTGTAATGAATAGTACTTTGTGTGTGTAGGTGTGTGTGTATGTTTGTGAGTGTGTGAGTATGTGTGTGAGTATGTGTGTGTATGTTTGTGTGTGTGTATTTGGTCGTGTTACTACTCATCACTCATGAGTCATCTCTCATCAGGAAGAAGATGCTGGGGGCGATGAAGGAGGACGATCGGATAAGAATGCCGATATGACAGGTAATTAGCCATATTAAGTGCGTTAATCGTATGTTAATTGACTCCTCGCAATTTGTTACACCCTTACAAATGTACGGACTATATTATGAGATTGCTCCCTTGACCAAAATGTAAACTAAGAATCTTTCTACACAAAAACATGAGTGTTATTGAGTCATCTCTCGTCTTCTCCAGTATCAAAAGTAGAATTCTCTGCCGCTGCGTATTCGTGTATGGAAAACGAGGGAACGATCNGTTTGTGTGTGTGTAAAAGCGAGTGTTGGCGTCTAGTATCGGGATATAATTGCCGAGGTGAGCCGAGAAAATCAGGAAAAGAGGATCAGAAATGATCTTCAATTTGTTAATCGGGGCGAAGCTTTATATTTCACTGCCACGAATCTTGGTTGAGCTACTTCAACTAACCACCGAAAAGGCTTTTGGCAGCTAATCGAATAAGCTCGGGACCATCTCAAATTCCACAATTACCTGGTTTTCCCGTGGCTTGGTGGTGATCGTACGTCATCATGATGAATCTCTCTACGAACGGGTGGAGGATCTGGAAGTCGAACTTGTCGAATATCTCTGGGAACGGTTTTACACCCGGTGGGATGACAAGGTGGGTGGACAACCCTCTCTCTGACATCCCTTCACTGATACTTCGGATTAGTTTGTGTAGTAGACCCTTCTCCTGATATAGAACTAAAGTTCGCGCATTTGAAGTATGCCGGGCAATTTGTCGCTCTCTCTGCGACTGCGCACGTGACAAGTCACGTGGTTCTATGCGGCCAATCATAAGCGTCGCAGCAAATAGGCAAATTTCAGTGGAGTGCGCGCGCGTCATTCGCAATGCGCAAGGTAAAATTGAGGGAAACTCAGGAAAATGGCATGGATATAAGAGGTTGGTCTTTTATCTTGATTTCCAAATTCACAACTGAACATCATGTTAAACACATTCCACAGTGTACTGTATCACACATTGCTACTTCATGGTACCATTGTCATGGTGATAAGGGTCTTCTTCTCCTCAAATGCTCACAATATGTTATTCCTCTATACTTCCTTCAAAAAACTAGCAATAGTGCTAGTTAAAAAAGATGTTTTACATTAAAAAGGTGACAGATTGTGACCGGCCCACCAGTATATGTATGGTTTCATATCATTGCTTAATATACGGTGAAAAGAACAATTATCCTGATTCGCCGCAGACCATATTATTGAGAAAACACAACGAAGAAGTCATCATTCGGCTATCCTACCAGAACCAGGGTGATGTGAGTCCACTTCATCTTACATCCTGGCCAGATTTTGAGCACATGTTGCGTATGACTCTGAAAATGGGACATATCATACCTATTCATTAGCACCATTCAGAGAGGAAAATAGATTCGAATGATATTGTTCCACCCCATTTCCTTACATTGGTTTCTCGAGTCTGACTCTCTTCAGGAATTCCTCATCATCACTATCCTTGTCTCTCTGACGAAAGTACAGTTTGTAGAATTCATAAAGATGTTACACAGGTTCTAAAGGTATCAACTCATAAAATTCATTGTCAATAAATATCTACATTCCACCTTGTGGCTGGTGGCCTGTACTGTGCCATCGACATCCGTAGGAGCCTGGGTTTTATCTCTGTTATTCACTTCAATCGAGGTAGCTTATGGAACGGAAATAAACATTCAAATGGTTCTTACCTCATTCTTGCACGCACCCTTTCCCCCAGCACAATTTTTGCACTCCACTGTGCACCAGCTACCCATCTTGAAACATTTGCAAGATCTCGTGTTGCACTTTCCCTTGCACCCACACTTCACCTGCTCCTTCTTCAGCTTCATCTCTTCACCATACTCGTGGCACCGTCCTTTGCACTTGCAAAACTTTCCACACCCAAGTTTGCAGCTACATGACTGCAAACAGCCATCACTGCAAGTACAGCCTTTTGCCTGAGTGTTGTGCTTCTGTTATATCTGCTACGTTTAACAAAATGGTAGGTACCTACTTCGAGTAAGATATTTTCATCCTCAAAGTAACACAATTATTCGTGCTATTTACCTGGGCTTTGGTGCTCGATAGCCCCCAGATGTCAGCAGACTCACGCATGACTGCGTTGAGCAGATCTTTCTCTTCAGTGGCAGCTGAAGTATCCGACACACCCCTTGATCCCACATCCTCATCATCTTCATCCTCTTCACTTGACTCATCATCAGACTCCTGACAAAATATCGTTAATGACTGCACAGTGCACACGCAAACACAGACGAGAAAAGATTCGAATCAATGGTTGTGTGATAACAAGTATGCATTTTGCAGCATTTTAAAGCGTAGCGGCCACGAGCAATCAAGCATGGCAGTATGATACATGTAACATGAGTGATGATAAATAGGTAGGTGTATGATGATTTTGAGTCAGCTCTTGCAGCTCTATTGATCAATGATCACAGATGCACATTGCAGATGCATATTGCACAAATTAAGCTTCATATCATACGCAAGCATACAGGATGCGAAACAGATCATCTCAGTAAAGCAATTTCGCTTATCTCAGTTGAGACACATAAAACACAAAGTGCAATTTACATTATAACGCTTTTGTTCCATTTCCTTTCGTTGTTAACTGAATAAGAATATGTTAAGTTTATCTTAAATCCACCCAAAGCAACCAGAATGAGAAATTAACTGATAACCTGATAAATCTCTACCTGCTCAATGAGGAAGGGTCGGACCTCGCTGTCAATGAGTTGCTGGTGAGTGAAATAGGAGTCTTCAACTCCCAATACGTGTTGCACACACTTCGAGCATAGCTCCGGAGTGACCTATGTATTCATTAGTAAACTCATGAATAAAATTTTGATGGATGGATGAAGTTTCGAGGCACATTTTCACTAAAAAAACCTTCTCGAAAGCACCGTGTACCATCTTTTGAACTTCCTTCAGTGGTCTGGTGAAAGTGTTATTCTCCGCCACCAAGTTCTTAGCAAAGGCCCAAATCAGCTCTGTGAGCATACAAATCATGATAACTCAGCTTGAAATCGAGATTATTTACCAGTTACCATGAGAGAGTTCATCATGGCCCATGAATAATGCTGATCTGATGCAAAAACAAGCTTACCAATAGGGTTTAGCTCACAATGTTTGGTCGGCAGCCTCAACACTTCAATCCTCTTGTTTGGGTCGCTCTTGAGGATCTTGTCAACCTGGAAGGAACACACGTTTGCAACCCACCCACTTATTTTTTATAACAGAAAACTGTAGAATCCTTTCATGTAATGAGATCATGATTGAATACTTAACACGGCCACATCCTGATCCACTTGCAGCCCACGGCGTGTTCTATGCACAGTGTGCTCCATCAGATGTTGTACAGCATGAGCAAGGCATGGGAAGTGTGCATGCTTGTGAGTGTTGATGACTGAGGTGCGTTGTGTTTGTACTGTGTGAGTGTTGATGACTGATGTGTGTGTATGTTTGAGTGTGTGTGTGTGTGTGTACTGTGTGTACTGTGTGTATGAGTGAGTGTGTGTGTTTGTGTGTGNGTGTTTGTGTGTGTGTGTGTGTGTGTGTGTGTGTGTGTGAGTGTGTGTGTTGGCAGACATTGAAGCAGTGCCCGTTTACCCGATATTCAGCTTGTCTCCTGTATTTCTTGCTACAGTCAACAAGCTCAGGTATTGTGAGGCTGGGGTCAACATCGCAGCCTTGCTTGGCCAGCCAGTCTATGATGTCCTGCTTCTTCCAACCTCCGGATGTGGGACACTTGGACTCCTCTGAAGTGATTTTGTTTGTGAAATAGAGGAAGACATGCTGACGATGCAGCCATAAGAAGTCAGGTCGTCGATTTGGGATATAAAAGTACCAGTGAATCGCATGTGGTAGCTGGCTCGGTCTATCACCAGAAGGGATTTATCAGGCAGCACTGGAAGTATTTGTGTCCTGGGAAGGTATGTTGTGGGATGAATGAAATACCTAATTGTTTGCTCAACTCAACGGAATTCTTTGGAATAAATCATGTACATTTCCTTCAATGCAAAACTCGAAAGTAGAGCACACACAAACACATAGTACACAGTACACTCACGGTATACACACACAGTACACATACACACACACACACACACACACACACACACACACACACACACACAAACACACTCACAAAGACACATACAGACATACAATCACACACAGCTTACACAATACACACGGAAACTATTGTTTTTCCTGAAACAGTACTCACACACACAGACACTCACCCACTGCAACTCAGTACATACTGAAACAGATAAAAAGTACAAAACAGAAACAGTTCACACACAGATACATCATACAGCACATACACACACAGAGACACACACACACACAGGTCAAATGGAAGTGCCTGAGAGAACGATTCGTTCATTGTCTCAGCAGGCTCGAGATGTTTGCCTCACCCCCAAGAAGAGGGAAGGGAAGCCTTGCTTCAAACCGCCAGAGTGGGTTCAGGCTGACATTCGCCTCATCGTAGCGGGTGGGTATGAATAATGTTCAAATGTTGGTCAACATGGAACATGTTACAAGTAGGATATTTATTATGCTTCTACAGGCATGTTTGGCTACAAGGGCGGAAAGAAGGAAGGGAGAAGATACCCCACCGTGAAACTGGTGCGAGATGCATTCTATGAAAACACACACTGTACAACATAAATGAGCTGAACTGGAGGAAAGAGGTGTACTCATTTTAAAGAAGAAGGCAGTAGGCACTGAATAGGAAGAAGCTGTGATTGACCCGAGCTTATGCCCGATCTCATTTAATTGAGACCACGACAATTGGGATAATCCACATCAGTTCACGAATTTTGAAGCTTACTCTATATATTCTTCGAAGTGCTGCCCATTCATTTCGCTGTGGTAATCTTGGGCTTTTTTCTGCCCAATGAAGTTCAGCTCGGCCCCTTCGAGGAGCCCATTCTCAGAGACTGAAAGAACTGTAATAAGCGAATCGCCGAATCGCTTCTACGATATGACATGATTCTCAACTCTGCTTACTTATGATCAATAATGGGCTTACCGACATGACTGATAATCAGCCGCTCCCCTTCCCCTTGAGGGAGTTCCATTCCTCCCTCGTACAGGAAGTGGTCCTTCGACCCCTCAGGTGCCCAGTGCCACATGTTCCCCTTCTGGTGATTCTTGTTGACCCACGTCTCATCTTGATAAAAGATGGACCATCCGGCTGCTCTGTAGCTATGAAGTTTGTACATTGTGAAATTCAAGCAGCAATGTCCCAAACGAAATATGAAAACTCAATGAAACTCAAAGCTTATCGAGTGTACCTAGCAAAAGAAAAAGGCAAGAAATGAAAATATACCGCCTATTTATGAGGTACCTTAATTGCAAATTTGGCAGTTAAAAACACTGCCAAAGTCCCTAATATTGTTCTTGCCCACGTGACAGATAAACCCAAATATGCCAGCTTTTTGGTTTATGATGTCTTAGATAATTTAATTGCCCTCCATAGCATGTAGCACTTACTTCTTAACCTGCCGCAAATAGTGAATCAGATCCAATGCTGCATTCTGCCGGGCAACTGCTACAGACCTCTGCCCAGCTAACCGGCCAAACTTGAATCCCGCCCCTTTCATCCACTTCCTGGGACAGTGGGACATATTTTGTTCTGAGAGACAACTGCAGTTGCGGGCTAGGAATATCAAACTACAACATAATTTGCTCTCAGGTTCACCTGAATGTGCTCAGCTGTACTCTAGGAATTTCCCCCTCCCTGATATCAGCCAAAACGGTGGCATCAGGATGCTTCTCATAGAATGCATCTCGCACCAGTTTCACGGTGGGGTATCTTCTCCCTTCCTTCTTTCCGCCCTTGTAGCCAAACATGCCTGTAGAAGCATAATAAATATCCTACTTGTAACATGTTCCATGTTGACCAACATTAGAACATTATTCATACCCACCCGCTACGATGAGGCGAATGTCAGCCTGAACCCACTCTGGCGGTTTGAAGCAAGGCTTCCCTTCCCTCTTCTTGGGGGTGAGGCAAACATCTCGAGCCTGCTGAGACAATGAACGAATCGTTCTCTCAGGCACTNCAATCTCGAATCATTGTGAACTATAACAATCAATATCCGTCTCCGATGATCCGTATCTGTTCGTGTGTGCGTGAAAACCGTTGTTTTACGAATCTTCTAAATCATGATCTATTTCTTAAACCGAATCAATGTATTTGTGGGAGAGAGTGTAGGTACAAGCACATACACACACACATTATGGCGGTCACAGGTAAAGGACAGTTATTATCAGCTCAATTATTTGTGCATAATGAGGCGGTAAATACTCATTATGAACGATCACCCTGTAATGAATAGTACTTTGTGTGTGTAGGTGTGTGTGTATGTTTGTGAGTGTGTGAGTATGTGTGTGAGTATGTGTGTGTATGTTTGTGTGTGTGTATTTGGTCGTGTTACTACTCATCACTCATGAGTCATCTCTCATCAGGAAGAAGATGCTGGGGGCGATGAAGGAGGACGATCGGATAAGAATGCCGATATGACAGGTAATTAGCCATATTAAGTGCGTTAATCGTATGTTAATTGACTCCTCGCAATTTGTTACACCCTTACAAATGTACGGACTATATTATGAGATTGCTCCCTTGACCAAAATGTAAACTAAGAATCCTTCTACACAAAAACATGAGTGTTATTGAGTCATCTCTCGTCTTCTCCAGTATCAAAAGTAGAATTCTCTGCCGCTGCGTATTCGTGTATGGAAAACGAGGGAACCATCAAACTGGGTGTTGTCAGGACCGGTAATCTCAAGTGCAAGACAACCGTCAAGTTTGTAAAACACAAGGAAATATTTCATCTTATTAAGCCCTGAATTCACTTAATCATTATATCTTCAATTTGTACCCTCTCTCTCGCCCTCTGTGGATGAATCTACGTGAGTCAGTGACTCTCGTATATATCTCATTTGCTCTATGTATGATAAATGTCCATCACGTCCACTAGTAGTAGGAGATAACTGTCATTAGAAGACAGTGTTATGACACATATAATAAACATGTGTGCGTGTTCACTGACTGTTCACTCACGAAAATACACCTGCTATACGACCATTGATACCACACAGGAAGCTAGGTATTAATCTAGTGGAAGTGTGTGACAGCATGCGTTGACATATCATTATCACTCATGAAAATAGTCACCAGTGCCGAAGCTAGCACGTGATCCATTTCTCAAGAACCAACGCATATCCCCAAATCCCCCTTCCTCACCGATTTTACTCCCCCACCCCTCATTTTGTCCCGTCGTCCCAAATTCTTCCCCCGTCCTTCCCTGCTCTCTCGTCGTCCAAATATCCCATCTTCTCTTCCTCAGTTACGAGACATCTGACGGAACCGCCACCGCCGGTGAAGACTATGTCTCGAAATCCGGAGTTATCGAGTTCGAAGAGGGTGAATACGTGAAGAGCATCGAGATTGAGATTATCGATGATGATGTGTGGGAGGAAACGGAAACGTTTTTCGTCCGACTTTTCAACCCGTCCCGGGGCACGGAAATGGACAAGATTTGTGTTACACAAGTGTCAATCATCAATGATGACGGTTAGTTTGTTAGACAGATGTCAAACAATGTTCTGGCATATCAATTATTTGTTTGTTTCACACCCTTATTTGCCAGAAAATTGACCTCTGCAAGGCTTTCCGTAATTCCGTGTGTATATGCTTATATGTGTGTGATTTGAATCTTTCTCGTGAAAAAGTTACATGAGAGTTACGTCTTGTGTTTTGTGTATAGATGTGAGCAACATGCATCTCCTGCATGCTATAACATCGGATGTGCATTTTCACACCTCCCCATCTACCTACGTAATGTTCATGTTACGGGTTCATTGTTTAGTCAGCGTGTTGTTATTGTTGTCATGGTGACGTCATGACGAACGCACGGGGAGTAGTGATAAGTTAGCGCAGTGATATCAAGTGAGCGCTCGACCTAAAGTTTACATACACAGCACGTGCTACAGCTGCAAATTCACAAATCGATGAGGAGAAAGGCTGATTTAACCCACTCACCACTCCCCTCTCTCCCCCTAACTAACCCCCAATCTTCCTCGCTAATCCTCACTTCAATCTCAGAGCCGGGTATACTGCAATTCCAGAAGCCGAGTTATCTGTACAAGGAGAGTGCTGGTGTGGCAGAGCTCGTTATAGAGCGTAACGATGGGTGCGATGGTCGGATTACTGTACGATACAAGACGAAGGACATCACTGCTACTGCAGGAAAAGATTACGAGGTAGGTCATTTGAGGGGGCAGTGGAAGTGGGAAGCTAGGGAGTGAGAGTTTGGACTGAGATTTTATGGAGCTCAATGTAAAGTTGTTTGTTGGAGTTTCTTGCGCTTGGGGAATGAAGATTCTGAAGCAGCTAATACCCATAGTTCCTAAAATGATGTATTTGAGTATTGGGTTACCAAGACAACAGCTGATAATAATCCCAATACTATCACGCTCGTGTAACTGAACACTGTATCTAGAAACTTAGAAAATCCTGCAACTGTGTTTGAAGGCACACACAGGAATGCACAGACGCACACACACACGCACACACACACACACACA
>CAMPET010000567.1:0-10914 GCA_946803715.1 Beroe ovata
CACCAATATCCAATACCGGATACTCCCCCCCCCCAAATTAAGCTTACCCCGTCCCCTTACGAATCGAATAAAGTGTTAACTGCGATTTACACAAATCACATCACTTACTCGGTTGACTGACTGTAGCTCCCCCGGTACAAAAGTATCCAGCAGCGCAATCCTCTCCATCAGTAGCTCTCCCCACACCCTCGCAGTACTTGCCGAGGGAACAGGGTAAACACGCTTCCACACTCAACTGTTCAGTCCTGTGATTCGAATAGTGTTCAATCGAGCGAAGTGAGTTGCGAAGTGAAGTAAAAACCAGCTACAAAACATGATCAAGAAATTGAGAAACATGGAAATAGTTCCGCCACTCACTTGGTGTTGAAGGTCCCCTCTGGACACGCTTTCATGAGTCCCGCGACACAGTAATGCCCCGGTTCACATGGTAACGGATCGGACACGGTCAGCGAGCACGTGTCAGTAGATGCTGCGCTACACGTGCTCTCGGTGAACGTGAAGGAGCAGTCGGTAACGAGAGTGGAGTGTGTGCAGTAGTGACCTGATGTTAAAAGGGGTTAGGGGGTGATATAGCTCTATTCTCTTATTTCGGAGCGAGCTATTCCTTTCTGCTCCTAATTTGAATCTAACGCTCAACTCTACCTCGACCTAACCCCTCCAAACCCTATAGTCCCATCATGACAAACCATCAGGACAGATGTCACAAGTATCCTCCTGTTCATTCTGTTGGAATGTGGTAGCAGCGCACAGGACTGGGTGGGTTGATCCTGCCGGACATTTGAATCCCTTCATACACACGTGATCGGCGGGAGAACCTGTTGTCTGGCCTGGAAATATATATAGGAGATCACATGACTTTCATGTGGGAAGATCGATTCAGATACGTCGGTGAAGTGAAGGAATTATGCAGATCGTAGATATCCGATTCAGTAGCTCCATGGTATGGAAATCGGTCTCAGATCAACTCACCAGGCGGGCAGTAGAATCCCGCGTTGCACTCTTTGCCCTCCGTGCTGCTCATGCCCGCCGTGTCGCAGTAGAAACCCGCGGGACACTCCAGACAGTCTGCCGGTGCCGATTTCTAGTAGAGAGAGGAGTGTTTGAAACACAAGATAAAACAAGAAGTTATGATCACTCGTTTGAATGTTATGAGTGGCTGGAGAATATGGGGCAAATTTGGCGCAAGTTTTATGAGGAACCTGGTTGTCAGGGTTGTATGTACCCGCTCCGCACTGTATAGGATCGCCACTCTGGGCGGGGCAGTAGCTACCCGCAGGACATATTACCGCTGTGAAGGGAAGCGGGGAATTAGAATTGGGGAAAATTTGTGTGTTCGTAAAACGCTAAGAGTAAGATTTTGTAGACAATCATGAAAATATCCGAAGAGTACCTGTTGCAACCTCTGACCCAAGTGGACAGTAATAACCCGCTGAACACGTCTTGTCAAGGACGGAATTCCCGGTTCCCGGGCAGTAGAAGGACTTGGGACAGGGCAGGGCGGCGGATGAACCGACTGGACAGTAATGTCCAGCACCGCAGACACCTCCTGAAGTGGTGTGAGAAACTTGTTAACATTTGTATGTGTTTTCAGGATTTCGGACAATAATTAAGCGCGAGGAAAAATTCTTGAGGAAATATTTCGCGAAAATAGCTCTGAGGAGGAAGGATTTGAGAATCACCGTTTTCATCATCGCTCTCTGTTCTAGATCCAGCTGCACACCATCTCCCAGCTGGACAGTCAGCCGGGTCAGCTGTTCCCTCCTCGCAGTACTTTCCAGCTGGACACTCCTTACACGCACCCAGAGCAGCCCCTCCCGTGACACTGAGAGTGTCAGCGTACAAAGTGGTGTCAGCAGACATAATTCTAGTGGTGTCAGCGTACAAAGTGGTGTCAGCGTGTATAGCGGTGTCCGCGTGCAAATTGGTGTCAGTATGCAAAGTGGTGTCAACGCTAAGGTGGTGTCAGCAGACATAATTCAAGTTGTGTCAGCGTACAAAGTGGTGTCAGCACGTCAAATGGTGTCAGGATGAAATAAATTATATCGAGTTTTCATGTTAATCCATGTCATCTCTGATTAGTGAAACTTGAAAGTGAGAGAGTGTTTTCAACTCACTCAAGGTATGTTCCGGCAGGGCAAGCATTCTTGACACCAGCTACACAGTAATGCCCAGTTGGGCATTTGCGGTCATCTGTCAGTGTCCCAATAGCTTCTGTTAGGCACTGATATCCTGCAAAAAGTATAATGATTTTCCGTAGAACGATGAGGGAATCATCAGGGGAACCAGCGGGCAGCGACTCTTCCTAGCCTAGAACTCCTCGTACTCACCGTCTTGACATACAACACAGTCGCTCTGTTGAGTTGCGGGCTGGAAAAATCCTGTTCCACACGGCACTTTGCTGGCACTGCCCGCAGGACACTTGTATCCCGCCGGGCAAACTCCCGCCCCGGGCTGCCCGGTCTGAGATCCCGCAACACAGAAATATCCCGCGGAGCACGATCGTGTGTCCAGGTCGGCAAGAGTTAGACCCGCAGTTTCACAGTATTTTCCCGCAGTACATTGTGTGCAGTCGGCCTCTGCTGTCAGCCCGTCACTCCCACTAGAAGTAAGAGATGTGACAGTCGATAACTGAGCTCTTTATTCAAAACCTTCACATCAATAAAGGCTTTGCTTAGTGAATAATCGCATGCTTATCCTAGGAAAATCATAAGGAACGAAGCTCAATAAAATATGCTCCATTCCCACTCACCCAAAGGTTCCAATGGGGCAAGGCACTGGATCGGAAGTGGCTGCTTCACAATAGCTCCCCTCAGGGCAGATCCCGAAGTTAGTGTCACTCCCTGAGGGAGTAGGAGAGTCGGAGGCGCTCTTGCAGAAATATCCCGCTGAACATTCGCCATCCTCAGCCGCTTTACCGCCCTGGGGAAGTGGTGTCAGTGAGAAATGATGTCAGTGATAAGTGGTGTCAGTGATAAGTAGTGTCAGTGATAAGTGGTGTCAGAAAGAAATGATGTCAGTGAGAGTGCTGCCAACAAGAGTGGTGTCAAGAGAAGTGCGACAGATACCACTTGCGCCACTGACACCAATTCTCAAACGTGGATAACACTAACCGAACACCACTTGGTTGCTTTACAAGGAAGACAAGCGTCCTCATCTTCACTCTTGATTTGCGGGTTGTACGTTCCCGGCTTACACCTGATGAACAGTAAGCAAATGTTTGTTTCCATGGATACCCGATAAATCACGTGACACAGTAATCACGTGACACATCCCTATTGGATACCTGGTTGGTTCTCGCGACTCAGTCAGACAGTAATGTCCCTCAGGGCAGTCAGTTTCGCCGGCTCCCTCCTCACAGTAAGTGCCGGCCACACACTCAATACATTGGGTCGAGTCTGATCGCTGACGCTCGAGTGTCTTTGTACCCGCTGATAAGGAGAAGTTTGATTAGAAGTTGGGATAGCTTGTGGTAAAATGGTACAACTAAATCGCTAAAATATAGAATTCCAATCAAACGGCTTGTCGCGAAAGAGAAGGGCAGGGAGAGCTTTTAAAATTAGTAAACCGACAAGTAAGCAAACCTTGACAGTTGGTGGCAGACTGTGACTGACTGGGACAGAACTTGTTGAGTGGACACTCCACTTTCGTTTCGGACGTACTTCCTCCAGGACAGTAGAACCCTTGTGGACATACATCTGTCGGTTCACTCGCCCCAAGATCATCGCAAATAGAGCCTGAAATGGGTTAGGAAGTCGATACAATTCGGCATAGAATATCCTCTGGAAAGTTAAAAGCCTAGGTTCTTGGAAGAAATGGGTGATCCGATAGAAATCAAGGATTTCTCGTCAAGAAATTGTGTCTCTTCCAAGCATTTACCTGGAGGGCAATCTTCACAATCACCCGGTGTTTTCAATCCCTCCATATACCCCAGTTTCCCAACCGGACAGTTTAGTTCCTCAGTAGTCCCAGACGGGCAGTACTTCCCCAAACTACACCGAGTCCCGCCCTTGCGGGTTGAAATAGCCGAGTTTCCGTCACAAAACCAGCCCGGAGCGCAATCGTTAGAGTTCACAGTGGATTCTTGTCCGGGATCTGAGCGGGAGTGGTGTCAATCAAAGTGGTGTCAAAGAGTTACAGGAAGTGAAAGACAGAGTGGTGTCAAGATATTCCTTGAAGTGGTGTCAAGACAGAGTGGTGTCAAGAGATTGACAAGGATGGTTTCAACAGGAAATGGTGCCAAGGTAAAGTGGTGTCAATGAAAACTGGTGTCACTAACCAGGGCAATAGTGTCCCGCATCACAATTCAAACACTCCCCCTGGGACGTCAGACCCGTGACAGGGTTGTATGTCCCGGCTTTGCAAGGGACGGGATCATCAGTGTCAAGTGGACAGTAGTGACCTTTTGGACAGTCACCGGTGGGAGCTGACAGCTGAGTAGTGAGTAGTTGAAGTAATGTCAGTTAATCCGATGAAATAAATCCAAAGTCTTATCTATAGAGGTGTATGGGTATACTACAAACATAGCAAAATACTGGATATCGATTTTCTAATCCAAGGATTAATTGACGGGAAAAAACAGCGTTTTGAAAAACGAATCCCGCGCAACTTTCCCAGGTTTCTAATGTCGATACAACAATCCTGTCGAACGACAGTCGCATCTTCCCGACTCACCCCCGCCGTTTGACAGTATTTTCCCGCAGGGCAACTCAAACACTCCCACTGTGCTGTCGCTAGCTGATACGAGCCCGCAGGACACGGGATATGATTAGCCTCTCCTGGGAGAGAGGTGGATGAGGAGAGCAACGAGGAGAAGACGAAATGACGTCAGAATAGAGAGATGCATCTATAGAGCGCGCCTCGAGTCGAGCACCCCTCTTTTTGGAAGACTGCTGACTCTCGAGAAACGATGGAAGTTATTGCTGTTATAGCTTATACCTGCCGGGCAGTAACTTCCAGCCGGGCACACATTCTGCTGCGAACTGGTCGATCCCGCGGGGCAATAGTACCCCTGCTGACACTCGCCCGCCGGGAGCTCGTTAGCTAGACCTGCCGAGAATGAGAGTGTTGATGGAGAGTGGGGAACGGAGAATGAACAGATCACATCGTTGCTCGGCGAGGATGACGGGAAAAACATCGTGATGCAAGACGATTACCAGGGCAATATTTCCCGCCCAGACATTCTTTACATGCAGCAGCCGTGGACTCCGTGAGTTTGCTGTTATATGTCCCCTCTGGACAGGCTGTCTTTGCTCCGTCAGCACACCAATGTCCCGCTCCACATCGCTCCTGAGTGGCTGACGAACTGCCAGGTGGGCAATAGTATCCTGAGGGGGGCAGCGGGATTGCGAGATGAGCTGGGGAAGGTGCATGGGGGCCCCATGGGGTCTTGTGGATCAAGAGACGGAGGCACTTTTCCCGATTTCACGAGGAGTGATTCTTGAGTTTAAATTCAACGAATTCAAGTTGGTCGTGTTTACCAGCATCGCAATGTTGTGTGAACGCAGCTGTTCCCTTTACACAATAGTACGTCTCGGGACAGGTTATCGGGTTCCCAGTTCCCGCTGGACAGTAATACCCCTCGGGACAGACTCCGCCCACGTACGTACCTGACACTTGGATGTTACGTTCAGGATCGGAGAACTGGGGAGAGGCGGGGAGAGCGGGAGAGAACGGAAATGGGGAGTTTTCCTTCCGTCCTTCCGCGACACTCCCCCCTCGAGAGCAGCAGAGAGGGGGATCGAAATTTGAGGGGGGGGGGTGGAGGATATGAATCGAGTGGAAATGATTTCGAGGGGGAAGGAGTAGGGAACAGCAGCAGAACAGCAAAGAGAAAAGACTACGATTTGAGCAAATCAGCGACGGGAGTAAAAGCGGTAGCAGCAAATTGACGATTATAGAATCAGTGGAATTAGAGATTTGATAAATTCTCGGCGATCTTTCCTGATACTCATCATTGAAGAGCCGATGTATCGATATCTGAAAATTTATCCCGAGCCCAGCAGGCTACTAAGGGTGTTTCTGAGAAACAACCTAACTTCGGAAAACTTTGTTCACAATCAGCACAAGACGAAGTAGCTAAGAATTGAAACCTGCATCAGCGCATGGAGAGCTGATATCCTCAGGGTCAGTGTTGGGGGTGGTGGTTGAGGAGCCCTGTGGGGGAGAGACAGGGCGATTTCAATGAGAATGATGATGGATATACATGGGACTGTACTCCAGGTTTTGCTACGCAATCTTTCATCAAAACCTCGGTTTTCTCTCTCTCGAATTAACTAATTTCAGCAACTACCGAGAAGCAAGAATCAAGTGATGAACTCACGGAGCAGCAGAAGTAGGTTGCTGCACAAATCTCGTCTGGTTCCTCCAGTTCTGCAACTGTGCACGCTTTGCCCGGACTACACGACTTACAGTCGGCTGACTGGGTACCTGGTAAGGGAGGGGTATTTGTTTGAGTGAGGGGGAGGGGAACTTAGCCTAACTGGGTATCTAGAGAGGTTGATTTTGACATTTGTTCGAGCGAGTGACTCTGATCTACCACGAATTGAACGCTTGCATTAAGTGTTCAACTCCAGTTTCATGAAGCTCTCACGTTATCACTGATCGTCGTTTGAGACCAACATAGTTCTTACCTCCAGTTTCTCCTCGGAATGTCCCAACTGGACACACAACTCCCGTCGTACTCTTAGCGGGACAATACCTGGAACAGTGTTAACCAGTGTAACCAGGATTTTGGTCAAAACACATGAGAACACAATACCCGGATGAAGAGACAGTCTCATAGTCAGATGTCCACAATGGGAATTGCTGGTTTACCTCCCTACAATGTGTTAACTAACAGTGTTAACTAACGTAACCAGGATTTCAGTCAAACACGTGAGAACACATTCACCGGATGAAGAGACCAACATTAATAAATAGAGTCTACTATGATTGCTGGATTACCTCCCTACTGGACAAGCATCTCCCACGTCCTGCATTCCCGCAGAGGGACAGATGGACCCTGCTGTACAATCCTGACACGAACCTCTTCCTAGTGGAGAGATAGGGAGAGAAAAGATGGGAGGAAAAATAGCCAAAATTCCAAGTCAATACGATAATCCGCTTCACAGTTATGGGCTGATATAACCCTTTTCACTCAAAAAGTGAGGTCCTAAACGATTTTCCTCTACCTTGTTGACTGTTGAAAGTTCCCGGTTCACAGGGAGTCTCTTCCCCGCTTCCCTCTTCACAGAACTTCCCCTTACCACAGATATTACCAGTTGCCTGAAGAGGAACTAGTAAACAGAAAAGTACTTCTGATCAGTATTTTGATCAGAGTTCAAGTTGGATAGCAACGCATATTGTTGCTTAGCAACGCATAGTAATGCTAGACATACCCCATCAACAGGATTATCAACAATTGCTCCTGATGTACAGTAGTATCCCTCCCTACACAGTAGTGTACACTCTGTTTGACCTGGAAATGATGAATAAATCTCTCCGAGCAATCGTGCTCAGCAGATAACAATTGATTTCTACGTGAGAATGGAGATTCAGTTTTCTAATTTTTTGGAGATTCATACCCGTCTCAGGATTGTAGAATCCAGCTTCACAGTTCGAACAATCGCCAACGGATGTACCAAGTTTCAAATTCCGGAATGTTCCTGAATGATAGAGCTAATTAGATACTTGATGACATAATTCTCCGAATCCAATGTTACCATGACATTGGTGTCACCATGACAACACTGTTATCACCATGACAAAACTGTCACCTGCTGGACATGGCTGTCTGTCCGTGTTCCCAGGACAGTAGTACCCCTCTGGACACTCATTCCCTGTCGTTCCATCTGTGGGGTCCTCCACTCTGGAACCACGGGCACAGTAATAACCAGCTTTACACGGCTTCTTGTCTGAGAGAGAAAAGAGTCAAGAAACGACAAAACACCATGAGACTATGTGAGTGCTGATGAGGACATTTTAAATGGCCAGCTCTTAGTTTTATCCCCCCTACACAGATGAACGATTTGGTTCAGTAGGCATGACCACTGACCACTCAAACTCCAGCTCAAACATTCCCTACTCTCGCACATACCTGAGTCAGTAGTTGCACCCGGAATTTCACAGTAAAAATTAGCTGGACACGGGGTGCAGTGTTCGGGCGCCGAGAGTCCCTCCTGAGCACTGAACGTGCCCGCTTCACACGGGACAGGGTCTTGTGTGCCCGCAGGACAGTAATTTCCCGCACGACATTTCTGCGGGGAAAACAAGGCAAGTGAGTGCGGGAAACAAGGTACATGAGTGTTGGAGAACTTCAAATAATTGGAGGTGTGACCGGAAACAAATTTCCATTTTTGCGGGACAATATCATCATCCCCCTCCTACCTCCATTTGTGGTTCGTTGGTGTCAGAGTCGATATAACAGAAGTAACCGGCAGGACAGGGCTCACACTCTGCCAGCCCAGACTTATCGGATATCGTCCCTGGGAAATCATGCCAATATCGTGAAAATATTGTGTGTCATAAATGACCAATGAATCATTCTCATGGAAAAAAAATTGTTCATTGAACAGAACTCTTCAAGTTTCGATTAGATTTCCACTTGGTTTGCCAAGTATCAGTCGCCTCGCAAACAGTGATTCCCCTCGACACACCCCTATATATGATTATGTTGCTATGGCAACACGGCACACTACCTAACACACACCTCGCGGACATCTCAGTCCGGCATCTGTATCCTCTGGACTATCACCAGCAGTACCAGCAGGGCAGTAATAACCCTTTGGACAGGGGTAATCTGAGAAAAACACCGGGTCATAATTACTCTGGTATTGCGGGTTATTATTGCTCGAATTATTTATCACTCGTTTTTGTATCTGAAGATCTTGGAAGGGTTCTTAAGATTCGAGGGGCAACAGCCTCAGGCCGCTCCTAGGAACAGATCAGGAAGTAATGGACCGCATTGAGGGAGCGTCATCTCATGCTCTGATTTCACTCACTTTGTGATGAGCTCTGGCCGGGAGGACAAAAGTATCCTGGGTGGCAGTCAGAGTTAGGTTCATCAAGACCAATATCCGTACACTCCTTGCCTTTCGTACAGGCGGTACAGTCTGACAACTGGGGGGGGGATTAAGAGTTGAGAATGAGGGAGAGAATGAACCTCCTCCGACCAGCATCAGATTCACAATCTACAAGAACAGCTTCAACAACAGTTTATCATGGGATGACAGGAGCAGTGAAGATTCTGCCCGAAACATCCACAACTATCACGAACCTCAGTGCCTCCTTCCCCCGATCTGAAAGTCCCCTTAGGGCAGGGCGTGGGTAGTGTGGCACCAGCTGTACAGTAGTGTCCAGAGGGACACTTGTATCCCGTAGTCTCGTCCTACGAGAGAAGAGGAGAGGGGTAAGTGAGGAACGTGAAATAGCGGGGATCAGCTAGTGCTCGGTTCTTTCGAAAAAGGAAGGATGTTCCTACGACAACAAGGCCAGTTATTCGCTTTTCTAATACCTCAGGATTGGGAACTTGAGCTCCGTTCTTGCAGATATAGCCAGCATCACACTCCAGCTCTGGATTCTCTGTGCCTGATGAAAGAGGAAAGTGATCTTATTTCTGTCCCTCTTTCTATCCCGTCTCTATATTATCTTCTTATTCAAAATCTTAAAATCAACAATAAGATCCTACGATATCCAATGGAAGAATTACGAACCAACTAGACAGTAGTGGCCTGGTGAACACGGTTCACATTCATTCTCAGACACTGATTCTGTATTGGAGTTGTACGTTCCCTGAAATAATCATTTCTAGTATGAGAACCATAGATTCCAATGTGGATCCTTCCCAATATGGGGCTAGCATGACGGAGATGAAGCTTTCCCCAGTCTCAGATAAATTAATCCGGATTATCAAGGTGTCAAAGTTAATAGTACCGCTGGGCAGGGTTCTGCCTGCTCGTTCCCCCCAGAGCAGTAATGCCCACTGGGACATGGAGTACCGGCCGTCATCTTAGTGTTGGGGCAGTACTTCCCGGGAGCACATTTGGAGCACTCATTGGGAGTGCCCTCGTCCTGGGAGAGGGCAATATGTCAACACTGGAGCTGGCGTTGAAGGGTTGTCATGACCATTGATCATATGAGAAGGTTGTCAATTGTCATGATCGTATGAAAAGGTTGTCATGGGTAATGATCATGTGTATCGGTTGTCATGGAAACAAATCGCGCAGAGGTAAAATCTCTGAACTCACGGCGCTGTAAGTCCCGGCCGGACAGGGCACCTGGTCCACGGCCCCGGCTGCTGTGTAGTACCCGGCCTCCGCCTTGTTCTGAGTGGGCACAGCACTCTGTCCGGTACAGTAGTACCCGGCATTACAGTCACCGGTGGGGGTGGGGCTGTTAGCAGTGGCGCAGTACTTCCTGTAACAGAGGGGGGGATGTCAGTGAGAAGACAGACAAAGTGAATATGAAACCCCTTTCATTTTATATTTCACTAGAAATGAACGTTAGGTGACTCCATAGGGGATTCTTACCTAACGTGGGAAAAGAAATTGGAATTTTCCTCGATTTTCCGATGAGCTAGCTCAAAAATTCCTTCGGATTCGAATTCTACGTCAAAAAATAGGCCAGGAACACTCATTTCCGGTATGCCCCCTGTGAAATTGATTTCGGCCGTTTTTTGGTACCGGTGTGTCCCATTGATTTTCGCGTTTTTGTTGTGCTTGCTTCCCAGGGGATCGAAATCGTCATTTGGGCGTTGTTTCACGGCAAGTATGAACTTCAAATGATCGCAAAGAGAGTTGATACTTGTAGTATGAGAGTAGGAGAGATGATTTAGTGAAAAAATAGTGTCGTCAGTGCCTGTTAAGACCTCTTTTAAGACCCTCGAAATCGTAGTATAAAAGTGTGGAGTCACTCACTTCACTTTTACCGATACTTGGC
>CAMPET010000570.1:0-15527 GCA_946803715.1 Beroe ovata
CCCAAAACATGTCAGTTTGAGTGAGCATTTGAGGACAGCTCGCAAACGGATCGACCGATTGATCTGAAACTTCTACCATAGTTAAAATGGTCCCGAAACCACTGCTAGGACTGGTGACTGGTTATCATAACAACGTGATCTCACCCAGGTACCCGCCCTCGCCCTGTGCACCGGGCTATTTCAGCACGGGAAGTGCTACTTCCTGCACGGCATGCAGTGCTGGCTCGTTCTGCACTGCCACTGAGCAGGTGGCGTGCGAGGATGGGACCTGGTCACTGGCGGCGTTCAGCTCCTGCGTGGCGTGCGCTGCGGGTAAGACATTGATTTGGTTATATCAATTTATTCGGTTTCTTCGAGCAACTACTCGTAGTTCGTTCTTATCTTTCAATGTCAATTATCAACCAGTAACTCAGTTACTCAGTATATCACATATATGAGAGTGCACATGGTGCCGATTGATCTAACTGAAATGACTCCCCCACTCAGGCACAGCGTGTCCGGCAACAAAAGACTCCAAACCCGTGGAGTGTGATGCTGGAACATTCTCAGAGGCGGGTGATACTGAGTGTACAGAGTGTGCAGCTGGATTGTGAGTAGTGAATGACTTGTTACTAAACCTCTCCAAGAACAGTAGTTTATTCAAAAAAATATCAGCGCCTGCGGTATTGACCAAGGAATTTCATCAATTTCTTTGATAAATCCCAATTCAGTGCCATTGGCACAGCTCCTCCTTCATCAACGCAAGAATCGCATGATTATTGATTGTATGTGTGTGTGTTTCATAATGTATGATATTTAATGAGATAACGCAATCAGTGGCTGACGCACAACGCCACCCTAAGCCACCTCGCGCGTGTGTGTGTGTTGTGATATGTGTGTGTAATGTTTGGAATTGGTTTCTGAAAATAGGACGCTGGCCGACCATCCCTGAGATAAAAGCATGAAGGTCCTCGGATTCAGCTATTTGTTCACTAGCCGCACTAGTCGACTACGGTGTATCATTTTGGAATGAGTGCCGGGGTGTTATTGTGCGACTGGGTCTAAATTCATCTCAATAGAATTCATAATGGTGTGAAATAGTGGAGATAGATTCAGTGAGGGTAAGGGTTACTATGGGAACAGTCCCAATATTGGGTAGTTACTGGTTTTAACTCAATTGTCATCATCATCGACNTCTCCCCCTCTCAGTGCGTGTCCTGCTACCACGGGAGACGGTAGTCCAGTGGAGTGTAGTCCAGGGACTCACTCAGTGGGTGGACAAGCAGCGTGTACAGTGTGCACAGAGGGGTTCTACTGCCCCCTTACAGATGAAGCAGTTCAGTGAGTCTTGATATGATAATTGTAATTTACGTAGACCATTTTAATTTACTATTAAATTACGTAGTCATTTAAAATTTGTTTTTTTGTAATCGTGAATACTGTATATAGCTAGCTATGATTGTAGACACAAAGTACTGCGAGATTGATACTTGAACAGATACTAGAAATTCGAACAGTCACACAGCTAAGAATCTATTTTCAAATGGGTAAAGCAGATAGTGCCAAGATCGAATTCTTCAATAATGAGTTATATCGCGGACGGTAATATAAATACCTAAACGACTTGTGTTTTCAATCACTTTAGAATTGTCCTTTTACACTACTCCCCCTTGACACTCCCCAATTATCCCGCACTCATTCCCCAATTATCTCGCACTCATTCCCCAGTCCTGCGCTCGCTCCCAATTATCCCGCACTCCCCAGAACGCAATGTGAGGAGGGCACATATTCGCNTCTCCCCCTCTCAGTGCGTGTCCTGCTACCACGGGAGACGGTAGTCCAGTGGAGTGTAGTCCAGGTTCATACTCAGAGGGTGGACAAGCAGCGTGTACAGTGTGTACAGAGGGGTTTTACTGCCCCCTTACAGATGAAGCAGTCCAGTGAGTCTTGATAATTTAATTGATAATTGTAATTTACGTAGACAATTTTGATAATTTTAATTTACGTACCGTAGACAATTGTTACTATCAAATTACGTAGTCATTTAAAATTTGTTTTATTGTAATTGTGAATATAGCTAGCTTGTAGACACAAAATACTGCAAGATTGATACTTGAACAGATACTAGAAATTCGAACAGTCACACAGCTGAAAATCTATTTTCGAAAGGGCAAAAACAGATAGCGCCAAGATCGAATTCTTTCACTCTACTCCCCCTTAACTCTCCCCACTCATTCCCCAGAACGCAATGTGAGGAGGGCACATATTCGCTGCCCGGAGCGCGGGTCTGCACGGACTGCCCTGCGGGCTCCTCCTGTCCAAACAGAGACGAGAGTCCCACACAGTGCCCGCCGGGAACACACAGCGACATCAAGTCCACCAGTTGTAGTCCATGTCCTGCGGGTAGAAACTGTCTCAACCCGGCGTGTAAGTGTAACACTGTAAAGTGCGTGATTGTGTGATAGTGTAACGTGCGTGATTGCGTGATTGTGTGATAGTGTGTGTGTAAGTGTAACGTAGTCGCAGGGCGACGTGTGATATAGTGTCGTGATGGTGTATGATGTTGTTTGAGTGAATTTTCATGTGATTGTGTGACGTCAGAACAGGAGGGCGTATCTATTTAAACATTGTTATCAAGAATCGCTCCGTTCAAGACTGGTTGTTATAATATAACCAGTGGTTATATCATAACAACCTCCCAAAATCCGCAGCTCCAATGCCGTGTGAGACGGGAACCTACTCGGAAGCTGGATCTATCCGCTGTCTGCCTTGCCAAGCTGGATATCTTTGCCCTGAGGTTCGATTGTGACTATAAGTGACCTTTCTTCGACCTAGTTTGGACGTTTTTTTTCGAACGATTGAATATGCACCTTTACCTCTCACTCTCTCTCTCGTTTAGGGATCTGATTCATCCACGAAGGAAGACTGTCCGTCTGGCGGGTTTTGTGACGGGCAGATATTCTACCCCTGTCCTGCAGGGACTTACAACAGCGGAACTAGTGAGTTATGAGTTGTCACTCGTCAAGGATAGGATGAGTTGGCACACGTATCATTACACGATACTTTTTAAATCATAGATTTCCCCATATCAATGTGACCATACCTTGCGAGTGTTTAAATTGTTAGCGATCTCACTTTGATGTTTACAGTAAATATTAGCTAATTAGGAAACAAAATGGAATCTATTTCCCATCTCCGGATACTAAAATAAGAAAATACTTCATTCTATAATAATTTACCAGTTCATGGTCAGGACTGAGTTCAGTAGTTTACCGTTGTAGAGTTATATTCGTGTGCTGACTCGGAAGAGTATCAATGATATATGATACTCGGAAGAGTATCAATGATTGCAGCTTCCCAAGTTCCTGGTCATAACCAATGTCTTGATCACCTGTCCTGTACAAAACTCATGCGATATCTTAGTTATTGTAATAATCATTTCCCCAAATTTTGCCACGATTAGATTGCGCACTGTTCCAGCTTTTAAATAATGATATGCTATTGGTACCGCACCCTCATAATAATTCCCACTTAATAATAAGAGCGCTGGAACACTACGTATAATAACATCATTATAAGGTGATCTTGTTACTCAGAATCTAAATGACAATCTTATCACATGTCACCTGCATGGAACATAGAGCTTTGTTCACTGTCGAATGCGAGGCATCCGGACTCCGAATGTTCTACTAGGAACCCCCCGAAGTATTCCGTTAGCATGTTCAGGTCAGCAGGAATCTGGGAGTTCTCGGTCTTGACTCCGTTGACGGTCAGCTCGTAGAACTGTTGAGGAGTAATCGCCACCGTGACGTCGTTGCTACCGTTATTAAGAGTCATGGTATCATCTGATGACCAGGCAGGTGTTTCTCCTTTGGTACCCCTCATTTGATGTTTCCGTTCAATACGTCCGTCTCGATATTTTACGAAAAGAACAAAATATAAGCTAATAGAACCATATATTTTGTGTACTATTCTGAATTGTGTCAAGCATTTTTCACCCTGTCGTTCTTTATATTCGAATTTGAGGTAAAACTTCGTCCCAATGACCGGATAAGGACAGTCGTGAACAGAATTCCACCAGCAATCTTCTATCCTATAGACAGCTCCTGGGGATGGTTGATATGTGTAGGTATGATGGGATATGCTTGTATGATAGCAAGGTATGACGTATGCATGACCGACTTCCCTTATCATAGACAAAGTAGGTGTACTACAGCTAATCTACGAACAGTGGGAGGGGGTCACCCACCTATGACTGGAGCTTGGAGCTGGAAGAGGATAATGGTCGTCAGCGCTGCCCCCAGAGCTGCACGGCACCTCATTACAGTCTCATTTGAACCTCATTACCGTCTCATTACCTAATAATATACCAGTGTTTGTTCTGAGGATACTAATATCAAATATTAGCGGGATTTGATATCTTAGAATGAATTTGTTGTCAGTTTTTGACCCATTCCTCCTGGTTGACAAAGTAGAAGAATACCAGAAATAACCAATTACAAATGAATCGAACGATCGAAAAATAATAACCTAGGAGTAGGCAAAAGAGCCCGGAAAGGTTAACGTGTAAAGAGAAATATACGTGACCAAGAGCACAGCACAATCATAGACACATAGAGTTGCTCCAATAACAGATCACCAGCCGGATGATGAATCAGTGGATTGTGGAGGCATCACGAAAAAATAAACTCTGCGTCATGTGATCTATAGCTATAATCCCTCACTAGATGATCACTTCGGTGCTCTTACACAGACAAATGACTCCCCTCTCGGGGATTATTAATCGGCAGTTTTATCGTTTAAAACATATCGGGGAATATATTATCTAACTGCCGATTTTTGGGAGCAGCAAGTGCGGTTTTAAGGCATGTGGATAGGTGTCTAGCATAATTGTAGTGGGCAATAGCGTCGTTATATTTTACCATCTGCTTCTTCTCCTAGATCGCATGAACGTGACGGTTGTTCACTGTATGCCCAATGCATTGCAATAATAGAGAGAGAGAGAAATGGAGAGGTGTACAATGGGTTTTTGTGAGTTTTCTATGACTGTGCAGTGAACTTGCTATGGGAGTGCAGTGAACATGCAATAGGTGTGTTGTAACTTACTGGTTAGACCCGGGGTCACAGCTAGGGTTAGGAGAGAATATATGGCGTTATATATGTTAATTGTAAGATGTGATTAGGCTGTCAACTTCTGTGACAGAGTGGTCTGTACGGAACCTCATGGTTTCGGCTCCTTGTTTAACATGCCGCACAGCAAGAATCTCCATCGTGTTCGCCAGGCTAGGTACATAACCACTCTGTCTTGACCAAAGTCGACATTTGGTCCCCCATTGTCAGATAAGAAGACATCGTCAGACTGTACGCCATGTCCAGCGGGCAAGTACTGTATTGGACCTGGAGAGACAACACCCGGTGTAGAGTGCCCAGCCGGGTGAGTACAAACACAAGGAAATATTCCAAAATGATCGCAAATCACTATCCGTAAATGTGAGTATTTTTGAGGTGGATGACGAACCAGGAATCTCCTATCAATCCGGAGATTTCAAATTTATGGATAGTGAAGGAATATTGAGCAATGCAACATTGTCTTGATAAGTTGATTCAAGATGCTTGCAAAATATAAACAGCTACTTAACCTTAATTGAAAAACTTAAATAGTCCGACCTTGTTGATCGAAATTTGGCACTATTTCAAGTCATAGTTGGAGCGCGCGACGTCACGTCAATTGAAGACTTGCTTTTTCAGCAGCTAGTTTTGGGAATTTTGCCGCGCCGCGCAGTGACGACGCGCGCGCACGCTTGCATACTTTGTACAGATTTGGACGGTACGCGCACGCGGGAAAAATTTCTTCGCGCGTGTGAAAATGTTTGCGAACATACGCTTCCTATGTATGTTATCCACCGGATTTGTTTCTTTTTATCCCCCCTCTTTCAAAATATGTTTTTCATCCTTCCGTCGATGTTCTTCCTCGATTGACTTGGGACTTCCTTATCAGATATTACTGTATCGTCGGGACTATCCACTCGTACAGACTACCCTGTCCGGCAGGGACTTACAACCCGAACACAGGCTCTGCAGCGGTGACCGACTGTATACCGTGTCCTGCGGGACGGTACTGTGAGGCAGCTTCAGAAAATGCGGGTTTGTCTTGTTATCTCAAATCAGAGGGACCTCATGGTTAAACAGTTATAGGCTACCATCTTCAGTGGAGTTTTCTCACTGTCCAAATAGATGATTCAGTAGTCTATTTCACTCGGATTCTTGATAACACTTGTCACCCTTTCCCGCATTTTAACTAGTTTGTTATCTCCATTCATCATATTCTTCTCTCGTTAAATCCACTCTGCCGCCGCAGATGCCCTATGTCACGCTGGTTTCTACTGTATTCTCGGATCTACCGTATCCGAGATATTGTCATGCCCTGCTGGTACTTTCTCAACAACAGAGGGCTTGTCTTCTCATACTGAGTGCACCGTCTGTGCAGAAGGTTAGATGGTGGAAAATGCTCATTTTCTGTACCCACACAGTGATTTAGACCTGGCGTCTCGTATTTCTGTAGTTTAAGTGAACTACTGGATTCCTCTTGACTCTGTAGCTGCACTCGTGAATTATCTAAACAAATCCTCTTCCCAGGGCACTATTGTCCGCTTGGTGATAAGGACCACCCTTCTAACAGACAGATACCGTGTGATGCTGGTACATACAACGACCAGGAAATGGTGAGAATTGTTGTCATAGCAACAGTTCCTAGAGCAACAGTTTACCACATCTATAATTCAAACAATTTGACTGCTTTGACAACTGACATTGCATAGTATATTCTTGCTGTGCTATTTTACATGATTGGCTCACCTTGTGCTATTATTAGAGTTTGAACTCATTAAATATGGATCACGCATCACCCAGGATTGACTAATTATCCCCCTCCAATGAAGTGGGAGGGGGCTCTTCTCACTTCCATCGTTATTCCTAAACCTCTTCAAGATCTCTTCATATCGAAATTATCCCCTCTGAAACCCCCCCTTCCCCCGTGAAGCAAGGAGACGTGACGGCGTGCAAGGCGTGTCAGAGTGGCACCAGCTGCCCCGATACAGCCACCGTAACTAACGGTCCAGAGAAGTGTGCCGTGGGGTACTTTTGTCCCCTCGGGACGAGTAACAACCAGGACTTTCCCTGCCCTCCTCGTGAGTATGATGATGAAGAATATATAGAGTTCTCCATAATCTGATTGAAATGAACTACGTGAGAGTCCTAAAGTGATATCAGACCTATCATTTGCAGAGGGCAATGGTCCGAAGCCATGTATATTGATTGATTCTATCCCCCTATTATTAGCTGTATATGTTTAGAAACATATCCGCCATATTCCATTATTCCCTCCACTCCCCCTTCTCTCAGAAACCTACGGAGAAGCGGACAACCTCTCTTCGGACAAGGACTGCACATCGTGCCCCGGAGGGAAGTTCTGTAACGGGAAGGGGGGACAACCCGAGGATTGCCCCGTGGGACACTACTGTCCCGCGGGGATCACCTCCTTTGAGACCCAATATCCGTGTCCGGCCGGGACTTACAACCCTTCAACAGCGTGAGTGTCATGGGGCTCGTAATAATGTAGGGATCAGACACAAGATATACAGGGAAGCTTCATTCCGGGTTACATATGACTACATGTGATTTTCTGGGTGATAGTTTTTTTGGATATCTGCCAGATTTTCAGAAATGAACTAGGAGAAAAATGAATCACGAGCTTTAGAATATGAATAACTCCTATTGTTCCCCAGTGTCGATCTCGAGTCAGGATGCACGACTTGTGAAGCAGGAAAGTACTGTGAGGGAGGGAAGGAGACTGTCAGTGGACCTTGCCCTACAGGATACTACTGTATTGCGGGTAAAACTCAAGTTTCCACTTCCACTTACCACCCCTAATTACCACCTCATTACCTCATTACCAGGCCTCATTGCCACCACCTGATTACCTCATTACCCTCTTCATGACACAGGCACGACTCGGTCGGACGAGCACGCATGTCCCGCGGGCACGTACATGGACGAGGAGGGAGCTGTGGAAGAGGCGTCGTGTAAAGAGTGTCCCGCAGCCCAGTACTGCGAGGAGGCGAGCAGTGCCCCGGATAACTGCCCGCCGGGCACATTCAGTGATGACAGCGGTGAGTGGGGGGAACCCGTCCCCGCGGTGCTGGGTTGAGATGGAGAGCGGAAATCCAAATCTGTGACCGTCAAGATGGAGGGAGATGGAATATTTGGGAATTCTTAACCTATCTGACTGTTTTGGGAATCTCTGACCTATTTGACTGTTTTTCCGTTGCTAGGCAACACGGGAGAGGATGGGTGTACGAAGTGTGCCGGCGGGAAGTTCTGTCCCAACGAGAAAACGACCAGCGACCAGATACAGAACTGTCCAATCGGTGGGTGTCGATCATTGTGTATGACACCCCTACTGACACCATTCTAACAAATCTCCTTGACACCACTTTCGTATACTGAGCCTGACACCACTATCTTGACACCACTATCTTGACACCACTATCTTGACACCACTATCTTAACACCACTTTCTTGACACCACTATCTTGACACCACTATCTTGACACTACTCTTGACAACACTCTCTGTCTCAGGTGAATACTCGGACGAAGGAGCCTCTGAATGTCTCCAGTGTCCGGCTGGATACTACTGCGATGTGGTGTCACTCTCCAAGACGGTTATGGAAACTGACAAGAGGTGTCCAGCTGGGAAATACTGTGAAGCAGGTAAATTCTTATTCGATCTTCTTTGTTTCATCATCAGAATCTTGAATTGGATCTACTTGCAAAGCTACTATAGAAGTATAGACTTTACAATCGGGACTGCTCTGTGCTCCAGCTCTGTAACTCATCATGATCTTGATAGGAGTCCTGTTGTGCCACCATTCCGTCACATGTCACTTGTCACTTTTCACATATCACTTGGCACTTGTCACCTGTCACTTGTCACATGATGTCACTTGGCACTTGTCACTTGTCACATGATTCGTCCCCTACTCGCAGGTACAAGCAGTGTGGACGATGCTCAAACATGTGATGCCGGGTACTTCTGTGAAACTGGTAGCTCCTTCCAAACACCCTGCCCTGCCGGTACGTCCACACAACATATCGTATGGATGGTTTATTCTTCTGGGAAGTGTCTGTTCGCCTTCCCTTGTTATTTCATTTTGGACTTGCGCGATCGAGACATTCTATCTCTCTCTGAGTCCTTATTTAGTTTTTAGTTGATTTTTATACTTACTCCTTAGTTACTCTTCCTCCTACAGGCACATATAACGATCAAGCTGAGTCGACAAGCGAGGCTGCGTGCATAACATGTCCAGCTGGCAACTACTGTCTCCAAGCGGAGACGAAACCTACCGGGACTGACAAGTGCAGCGCAGGTAATTGGGCTGCAAATCAAACGCTGATTAGTAATCAATTATTTACGCTGATTGGGTTGTCAATTATCAGGTTATAATAATCAAGATCTGATGAAAGTGTTAATAAGATTATGAGCGTTTTTATTAAGCTGAAGAGCTCATGTAATTGAGGTTCAATAAGGATTTGTCACCAGGTTACTATTGTCCGCTTGGCTCTTTCGGTCCGACGCAGTTTGCGTGTCCTGCTGCAACTTACAGAGAGACAACTGGAGGTTTGTGGAAAAGCTGGGGACTGTAATTGAACCGTGGTTGATGCTGTTATATCAGTATGATTTTGACTTGTTGTCATATTGACAACCGGGCTTCAAATGACGACCACCAGCTGGTTCAACATCTCCCTGATAATTACCACCCTCTCTTCCCGCAGCTGAATCGAAGGAGGACTGTGTGGGGTGTACGGCGGGGTCGTACTGTGAACCTGGGTGTAGTGCACCTGTCACCTGCCCTGCGGGTTACTACTGCCCGGAGAATGTCGGTTAGTGCGGTTACCATGGTAACTGTAGTCAATGTTACCATGGCAATCATTGTCTGTTTTGTTTCGGTAATTGGTAACTGTGTGATTATTGAGTAACCGTCACGCGACATGTTATGTCATACGTTGCTAATCACGCGTTACACATGAAAAATAGCCAATCACGTGACGACACGTTCACTCAGGTGTGCCGCAGCCGTGTCCAATCGGCACTTACAACGAGAATACAGGAACTGAACTCCGAGACGACTGTACTGCTTGTGATGTGTAAGTACAGATCTTAGTTAGCTGCTCCTGAAGATATTTCCTCGAGTTCGGGTTCACGCTTCGCTCAAGTATTTACCTTCTTCCTGGTTGACACGATCATTGGTTGACATGATGGATTAGCCGCACGATTAACCCCCTCCACAGTGGCAAATACTGCGCGAGTGAGGGTTTACAGAAACCGACGGGTCAGTGTGACGCCGGGTACCTCTGTTACAGTGGCAGTTACACTTCCACGCCCCTCGACGGGGTTAGAGGTAAATGAAGAGGGGAGGTTAGTTAGAGGTAAATGAAGAGGGGAGGTTAGTTAGAGGTAAATGAAGAGGGGAGGTTAGTTAGAGGTAAATGAAGAGGGGAGGTTAGGGGCTCTGCAATGGCTAAATGTGTGTGTGAACATAAGAAGTATCTGGTATAGAAATCGGTTTCAATTTGTTGAAGATTTGTCATGTGATTCAACCGGTCGTTATATAAGAATCCCCTCAGGTGAGCTGTGCCCGAAGGGGTATTTCTGTGTGGAAGGAGCGACAGATAAAGCCCCCTGCCAGCCTGGTACCTTCAGCTCTCAGCTCGGTGGAGTGGACGATAGTGTCTGTGAGAAGTGTACCCCGGGCAAGTACTGCGACGCGCAGGCTATGACAGCGGCAGGACCAGATTGCGATGCTGGCTGCTATTGTACTGGTTAGTTCTGATCCTGAAATGATTCGCCATTGTTTCAATTACACCCCCTCTCCTACCCCTCTCCTCTTTTCCCTCCTCTCTCTTTTCATCATATCTTACCTTCCACATTTTCATCCTCTTTCCTCCCCTCCCCCTATTCTCCCCTTCCCTTCCACCACCCTCTCTCACACAGGCGGAGCTGCACACAAGTGTCAGGAGCAGACCGATCCGGGATACTACTCCGAAGCAGGATCCACTTCACAGAAGATCTGTCAACCCGGAACCTACGCTCCCTCCGCTGCCTCGGCCGCATGTACGCCCTGCAGTGCGGGTAAGTGTGCGGGTCGCAAACAAGCAGTCATCGATCACTCCTTTGGGAATAACCATGACAACAAAACATCACTTAATACCTTGATCAATAAAACGTTGCTATGACGACACCTCACTATGATAACACGTGACGCAGGATACTACTGCGATGTACCGGGAATGTCTGTACAGAAGAACTGTGACGAGGGATACTACTGCGGGAATGCTGCTGACAAGAAGGAACCCTGCCCTCCGGGAACATACCGGGATGAACTGAACGGTGAGAGAGAGATAGATTCTGAGAACAGAAGATATACATTATGATAACAGAAAGGGTACAAGTGGGATTTGCGCATATAATCCAACTGATCTGCCTCACAAATGTTGGAAAAGATCACCTTTCTGTCGAAGCGACCTATGAGTTAACTGGTCTCCTGATTCTTGTAATCCCCCTTCTACCGACAAGTTTGCAATCCCCTCCTATCAGGTCAAAGTATTGAACACTGTAAGAATTGTCCGGTGGGGAAGTACTGTAAAATGGCAGAGACCGAACCCAAGAGTTGTAGTGCTGGATACTGGTGTAAAGGAAGTGAGTGATAAGATGATGATGAGAACGGATAATTGGATAATTATTGATTAATTGTCTCAGTGAATTCGTGGAGATAAAAATGATCGATCCCTTTTCCAAATTGAAAAGGGACTTGGTTGCTTTTCACCTCAATGAAATCAAAACTGTGTCCAAATCAATCGATTAATACAATCAGAAATAATAATAAGTAATTAGCCAATGACCCACACCCATGTAGATGCGGAAGAGGACGCCCCAAGTCAGGAGGAATGGGGGCAGATCTGTGACGCTGGACACTACTGTCCTGAGGCTACCATAGAGATGAAGAAATGTCCACGGGGCACCTACAGGAATAGCAATGGGGTAAGAAAAACTCTTTGGGTTTTCAGGATACAGTTAATCCCCTGTTTTGGGTCTTTAGGCTTTTTTTGCCGTGCGACGTTTGTTGAGGCTTTCTCGAGAGGAAGGAAGGATTATAATTCCGGTTACTAAAGTTTGAGAAAATGGGGATGTTTTACTCTCCGCCGTACACCCAACCTACACACTTTCCCACCAGGGTACAGAGTTGTCAAGCTGTTTCGACTGCCCTCCCGGCGAGTACTGTGACACGGAGGGAGCTAGCACCACAACAGGTTCCTATACTCAATGTGTCTTTTGCTCAGTGAGCATTTTCACCCGAAACCTTACACTTTACTGGGAATAGAAGGGGTGAAATCGCTCCCCAAAATGCAAGTTCAATGCTCAATCCCTCCCTCCCACACACACAGGGTTATGTCCCGCGGGGCACTACTGCATTGGCGGGACTAACACGGACAACCCGACCGATCTGGCGACACACAAGGGAGCCCGGTGCCCGGCGGGTAGCTTCTGTCCGGAGGGCAGGTCGGCAGCGGAGCTGTGTGCAGCTGGAACATATCAGGATAACGAAGGTAGAGTGGGGCTTGGAGATTATTCCTTGAACGGATACATTTCCCACGAGGGCTTAAGATCCACATCGCGTCGCGTTCCTCAATATCTCAAACCCAGGTCAGTCGACTTGTAAGGCGTGCACGGCAGGCAACTACTGTGAAGAAGGGACAGAAACGCCAGAACCCTGTCAACTGGGACGTTACTGTTTAGAGGGAACTGTCGGGACGGGAGGACAGAAGGTAGGGACAGGGCTGAGCTGATTAACCATATGAATATCCTAATTGCCATCGACTTGTTAGGGTTTTATCGCGTCATTCGCTCCGATAGTCTCATAGCCGGATATTTCTAATATCTCCAAGTGCCGATATCTCAAATTCTTAACAACTCCTAATTCCCGATAACATGACTCCCCTCCTCCTCTGCAGCTGTGTCCGGAGGGTCGGTATAACAATGCTCGGGGAGCAGCCACAGAGGATTCCTGTCTAAACTGTCCAGCTGGGTACTACTGTCCTAACCCGGGGACTGAGACCTATGAGCTCAAGTGTACCGCAGGTTAGTCTAATTCAGGGTAGGGGGAAACTCCTTTCCTGTTCAGTGAAATATGTTGCAAGTTAAGGGTTGCGCTAATCTCCATCAAGTGACAGAGTAAAGTTTGGTGTTTCAACTCTTTGCGTGGTTACCGTGGTAATAATGTACCATGGTAACGTAGGTTACCATGGTCACGAGCTAGGAAGCGATTGGCTGGTCGAAATGTTCGAGATCTCATTCAAATTCATTGCAGGGTATTTCTGTGCGGCGGGCAGCACCCAAGTCAGCGTGGAGTGTGAGAGGGGAAAGTACTGCGAACTTGGTACCGATGTACAGGTTCGGCTATCGGCACCTGAATCATGAATAGCTCAGAGCCCTGTGACATTTATCACAGCCTGAGCATATCTATTGAGGCTTTGAACCGATTTGTTCCTATTATTGAACAAATCTAGACAAAAGTTGTTTTCAAATCTCACCCATATTTAGCTTACCACATCATCCTCAGGTGGAGTGTCCGGTGGGCAAATTCAACCCTGATCTGCGGGGAGAGAGTGAGGCATCGTGCAGGTTGTGCAGTGCGGGAAAATACTGCCCGGATGAGGGGCGGAGTAGTGACGGGCTGGATTGTAACGCGGGTGAGGATTTGTGAAAAGTGGAAACTGGAGAAACATTTCAGAGGACCTTCTGATTTTCACCTGGATAATCCATATTTGGTCTCATTCTCCATCTCCATGGTAACCAAACCCACAGGTTATTACTGTGAGAAAGGGTCCTCGGACCCGCAGCAACACGCCTGCACAGAGGGACACATGTGTGTAGCTGGATCAGCTGCCCCTATCGCTTGTCTAGCTGGTTAGTGTTGGGGGTTTAGCGGGTTTCTCTGATCAGTCAATGCTCAATGCACACCATGACCGGGCTCGTCAAAAGAATCCAGACTATCTATCTACAAGATATTTTTGGGCAAGTATCCTCAATCTCTAGCCTTGACAGTTAACTCTCTCCCCTCTCTTGCAGGACAGGAACAGCCGGAGACTGGACAGGCCGAGTGTTTGCCATGTCGGGTTGGGTTCACATGTCCCGCCGAGACTGCCACACCCGAGACACAATGTCCCGCGGGACACTACTGTCCAGCGGGGACAGCACCAGCCGCCGAGAGGAAGTGTCGAGCGGTAGTTATGGAGACAGGGCGATGGGATTGGGATGTATAGAGGGGATCGTTAGGGATGGAAAGCATGGAAATTTGCCTAGGATTCATAGGAAAAATATCTATTTTATCTTGTGAGATATGACGACACAAATATCTGGCAATGTTCTCACCGGCTACCCCGTTGTTCAGGGCACGTATCGGGCCACTACGGGCGGGGTATCCCAGGAGTCATGCAGTGACTGTGATAAGGGATTCTACTGTGACGAGGGGTCCACCACAGCTACCCAGCACAAGTGTGAAGCAGGTATTATAGAGGAGCGAGGGGGATGACTGTGTCGTTTCAAGATCATATTGCGTAAAGAGTGGCTGTATAGTCCCTTAAGACGGCCAATATACTGAATTTGTCGAATGAATTTGTCCCATCACACGGTTTGTGTTGGACCTAGTCCTCAAAACCCCATCCCACCCCTCTCTCTCTCAGGCAATTACTGTGTCGCGGGTACGGAACAGAGCGAACAGGCGCCGTGTGAGTCAGGGTTTTACTGCCCGGAGGGGTCGTTTGAACCGACTCCATGCCCGGCTGGAGAGTATTGTCCCGCAAACAGGCTTTCAGAGTCTGCGGGAAACTGTGCGGGCGGATACTATTGCGTAGGTGAGTTGATGAGGGAGCTGGTTGGCAAATATGTGTGGCACTTTTCCTGATCCTCCTTGAACCCATGCATCCCCTCGTGAGGATTGAAACACCCCGCTTTTGCCCACCTACAGGTTGATTGAAATAGACGCTTCCCTAATTATGTCCACACTGGAATACTCAGCTTCGTGCTTCAGAAATGCCCCCTACATCCCCACTATTTCCCCCCCCCCCACAATTTCCCCTCTCACTTTTCCCCCACATAGGAAGTGAGATATCGAATGAGCCGGAGGGTAAGCGGTGTAGGAAGGGGTACTACTGTCCGAGTGGCGCTCACGCGGAGACACCATGTCCGGCGGGAACATACAATCCTGAACTCGGCAAGGTACTTTGTGCCCGGGGATCGAGTATAGACGTCATGGAGTTTGCGAATTTCGCGCGGGGGTTACTAACGATCAACTGTGATCGAACTAGAACCTCAGCTCCAATTTGCTTTCATCAAGACGCTGGAGTTTCTTATCATTATAGTTACCATAACAATGATCATTGATTACAGAGATTTGATAAGTAAACCTCCCTAATCAACTCCCTAATCTA
>CAMPET010000571.1:0-15405 GCA_946803715.1 Beroe ovata
TCATCGAAGGCCGAAACAGGGCCAGAGGAATAACTTTTCCCGCCAATATTTAGGGGGACGGATGCGTCCCCCTGCGCCGCGCATTGCGTGAAATTTGACTCGACTCCGAATCGAATGATTGCGGAGGAACTCTCTTACCGTCTGGAATATTCTACCATAGAACATTCTGCTTGTATGTTATAGCTTGCTCGTTTATACCAAATTAGGAATAATGAACCAACACACACACAAATAACCCCTTAAATTAATCAGTATTGTTGATTTCTTGGCTGACTTATCTTTCAGACTGACTTATCTTTCAGAATCACATATAAAGGTGGTGTTTGGTATTTTAAGTGCCATATTTCAAGGTAGACCACAAACCACTTGTTTTATGATTTCAAAATTCCGCAGCACATTGTCTGATGTATCACTTTTTTACTGTTTTAGGAATCACTGACTGCAGTTCGGTGTATCGATAGCTATTCTTCATATTCACCCTTGAATTTCTGATGGAAATAGGTCATGATGAGTTTAGCAATAGGGCCAGGATGCAAAACGGTTGTGTTCGAGGAGGGAAATAGTACCTTACTCCTCATGACAGTGTTAGTATTGTTTTGTTCTCAAGTACCCCTACCCTCAAGTACCCTCAAGTAACTTAATATCCTATTTCTTCGTAATGTGGTTGAAACAAATGAAATACATTCATTTTCATCATTCTTTGTCTACATCTGAGTATTGTAGGTAGTGTATAGAACAGTGATCCAAGTCTAATCATCTACATTAAGTAGGAATGTCACAGTCTATTAGGCCGAAGCCGAGTTGCAATGCTTAAACCACAGAATACAAGAGTCCTAGGAGTTCCTGTTATTTTACGACAACTGTTAATCAGGTTCAAGGTTTAGTTTCTTCTACATGACACTGATATCCATAGAATCATCCTCACACATATCAGTGAATTCTTCCGAAAATATCTTGAAAACTTGTTGACACGTTGGATCGTGGTGGCCTAGTATCATCCTAACGTCCTTCTTACAGAATACATATCGGGCGTTAGCGACCAGTTGCTTTATTACTCCGTTTGTCAGAAGACAAGGTGATAAAGAGGAGTTGCCGAACTCCTCTATATTAATCTTCTGTCGCAGTTCTTCCAGAGATTTAATCAGTGATAGACGATCTTGTAGTGAAACCCTGCGTTTCTTATGGTCTAGAGGGTATTGGTACTTGTTAGGATTCCTGTTCCATGTACATAACAATCCATTCATAATGAGACAAGATTACCTGCATCAAATATTTTTTCAGTCCTCATCTCCGGCCCTGAGCATATCTTCATGAATGAAGATACCAAAGTATCCTCGAAACTTGGACAACAGTAGGAACAGCATCCGTCAGATCCACAATAATCCATTGCTGACCCTATGGAGAAGGTTTTAGACATGAGAGCCCAAGCGAACAGGTAAATCTGTTGATGTTGTAAATAAATAGATGTGATTATAATAGCAGGACCCAAGGACCCTGTTATTCCGATCTCCTACATGGTTTGAATATGAAGGACATCTTACGTGTCGAAAGTAATATAGTACCCCAGTCTCCGATCTTTGCTAACATTTTCAAGTTAATATCAACACTAACTGACCAGACGACCAGTAACGTAACATTCTTTTAAAACCTTGAGGACAAAATAGCCTCCATCATACTATTCACTTATTTAATGATACAGTCCGAATAACAGTCGAATGCTAGTTGTTTTGATTTTTGTATGCAGACCAAACCTTCAAAATAGCGGTTCAGGACAACTCTCGCACACTCTGATCCGTTTGTTCTGTACGACTCTGCATATCTGCTTGACGCCCGGTTCCTTTTCTGCGCGAACAGAATGCAGTAGGTGTTGTTCCCTTGTCTACCGCCTCTACCTGTTACATAAGAAATGCTAGACTCTGTCATCATAACTTAATAATCATGAGCATGTCTAACTCAGTGAACAACGAGTTAGATGTATGTTCGATTATAAACTTACCAGCCCTCTGCAGAAAGTCTTCTAAGTCGTTCGTCATTCTTGTGACAATGACATACTTGACCCCTTTAAAGATACATTTCACAAATACAAGAAAACAACACAATAGCACGCCATATATTATAATATTATCTAAAATTACATTTTTATTCATTCTGTGGCTTACCCTTCGTGTCGACACCTAAACTTAGGAGGGAGGTTGCTATCATAATCCTCTCCGGACTGCCCTCCTGCAATAATGATTCTACGACGGTGTTCCTGTGGTCTGCTGTATTAGCCCCGGTGCACCAATTCACCAAGTTCTTGTTCTTCATGTCCTGGAGTTAAAATCTGTTCACATGTCACGTTCTATCGAAGACCTAAGTTTAGTAGACACGAGGTTCAGACTTTTCTGTAAACTAAGCACCCGTGTTCAATTCAATTCAATGTTAGGTATCCTCCAGCTAGTCGGGTGTAATTTTTTCTAGTTACATCAGTGAACTGTACCTAATACAATACTTTGGTGTCAAGATGAATGATATGTAAAGATAAGAAGTTGCGTCGATCCAAACCTCAAAAATCATGTTTCTTATTGTGATTGCTTCTTCTGTAGTGTGAGTGAATATAATAGTTTTGGGGGTTTCAACTCCACAGGAGTCGGCTAGTGCACCTAATTCCCTTAAATAGGACCGGTTGATCGTTCCGGGAATCGTTACAAAGGACATGTTTTGCCTGACTGGGTTTCTGTGAGGTGTTTGAGTGAGACTAACTTGTTTTGAACCTATTATGAATGCTATGTTTCAATTTCGCATTTCAAATTCAGGTATTCACTAACTTGACTAGCTCGAACGTGTCCTCATGATGCAACCCCAACTCGTCATACAGGTTATGCTTGTTCCCGCGAGTGATAGTAGCTGTTAACGCCAGTATTGTTGGACGCTTCTGCAGTGATATAGACTAGGTAGGCAACTTGTGCCGGTGTCGATGCAACAATTTCGCAACGACAAGACAGCAATAACGCAACGCCACCTACCTTCCTCCACCTCTATTGGTCAGCGTTATTGTTGCCTTATTGTTGCGATATTGTTGTCTTAATCTACGTCGACGGTCGTTTGCGGGCAAACAGAGGTTGTTGCGTTATTGTTGCACTGGCACATAGTTCATCAGTAACATATTATTTAAATTGAGCTACCGAATCTAAACTTGGCCAGAGTCACAAACCTTGAAAAGTGAAATCATGCTATCAATCTGCCGGAATGTTGGTCTGAAACTCGCTCCCCAACTGAGGAGGGTATGCACTTCATCCAGTACAACAAGCACATTTTGTACACCTCTAAACCTTTTTACTCTCTGTATTGCAAATGTATGTTAATAGTCACAGTGGCACCAAACTCTCTGAATTTGAACGAACTCAATACACCATTGAAATTCAAGTGTATAATTGAAGTGTACTATATACTACAAAGCTCATTTTTCAATGAGTGATTTTCTGGCGATTTTGTATCAGACAATATTCTAGCATTAACATTTGCAACTACCTTCTTCATCGAGTATAGTGACTCTGGGTTAGCGATGAGAACATCCGGTTCCTCGTCAAATGTACCACTACGAGGACTATTCAGGTCCCAGAAACTTATACCAAACTGCAAAAAAGTGCTATTCACTTCAACAAATGCCTTGAAGTCATTGATTTTTCATCGTGATTTTTTATTCAATCGGATTGCGTGTGCCCAGCGTAGAATCATCACTTTATCTAAGTATTTAAATTTCACAGTCACATAAGAGTATAAGGAAAGCCGTCACATATTATAGTATCAGGTTATTATCAACCAGAAGGGGGAGGGTATTCAAATGATGGCTCATGGAGAGTTGTTTAATTAGTAGTTTACCAGTATTGTCAAGTGAGGGAAAAAAGAGATGATGTTATTTGTGACAGCCCTCTAATTCATTTGATCGAGTCATTGAGAATGTGCTGAAAAGATTACTATAACTCACATGGCAGAAAGTGGTAGTGTGATTTTTATTCAGAGATAAAAGTGGGGAGACGATAACGCACAAAAAGGTGCCTTGATCACAAATCGCTCTCATTCCCAATATGTATGATATGAATATCATACTCTTCCCACTACCTGACAGTAAATATATTATAATGGCTATCATTAATCATCACACAGCTGCGAAATTTTATAATCACGAATTTACGCATCGAAATCGACTACCGAGGGGTGTAAACGTGATGGAGTTGGGCGATAGTAGTATAGTACAAATTTCAAACCGATGAATACCTGTTGGAAGAACGCAATAAGAGTTCTTGCCACTGCAAAGCGCTTCTATCACTTGTATTTGCTCATCTCTCAACTTAACACCAAACTTCTCCATCTCTTGGAGGCAAGCTGAAAATGTACAACGATAAGTGTACTACGATAAGTGCCGATATCAAAATATGGAAAATAAGCTAGTTTTTGCTTCTTATATCGACATCTAATTCTTTGTCCGTTATCGTTGTGATACTTTTGTCTAAAATTCTGGTCAGCCATCGTTAACAGGTAGGACCAAAACTGTTGTCATATTGTTGCGCTATTTTTTCCTACTGTTGCATTGTATTGGACTTGGAGGGATATGAACAGAAGGTAATGCACCGCTGTACACCAACGTTTATGGTACCTATCTCAAAATTATGGCGCACGTACCTGTTGTGATTGTAACAGAACCTGTTCCGTTTGTAGTGCCTCCCTGCATTTCTTGCTAACATGTGAACTGGAAAACATTAAATTTGATATGCATATATCATAGTTATAAAATGTTCTTATTTCAAACGTGATCTCATGAGCGATTAAAACGTCTTAATGAGCAACTGAATGATATTCGTTTTTTACATAATGTTTGTTGCTTATAAGTGCAAGATATAAAAAGTGACAACTTACTTACTTCGTGGAAAGATGTATATTTCAAAAAGAAAGATTCCTTTGAAACAGCTTACCTGATCTAAAATACACCGGAAATTTGATTGCGTAACTAAACACACAAAAAACATAAAAACAGCGTCCATCACCACCATTTATAGCTCTTCATCAGAATTTGCATTTTCATCAGAAGAAGATTCATCAGAACTCGATTCTTCTGAGGTTGTACTGCCGTTATCAGAATCTGACACTACCGATTTTTCTGTTTCCTCAAATCCTAGCTGCTTCTTGGTCTTCTCAATGAACCGTCGGACATGCGTATGGATATCAATCTGAAATAAGAAGAGTGTTACGTCTTAATTTGACGAAAGTTTCCACTTTGCTACTTTTTATTTACGGTTTCTTCCGAAGACAAGGGCTTATGTGCAATGTACAATCTAATTCAATCTGATTCACTTGATTTTGAGACTAACTCGACACGGTTCGTCGAACATGAAGTTTGTTTTCATGTGCTCGAATCCAGGGAATGGAGATCTCCCACACTTCTTTACAAAGATTTCATCCTCTTTGAGACTGTCAACCAATTCCCGGATACTCCTTTCCGGTTTTCTGGCTCTTGTCTTCTTTATACCTAAAATCATGAAATTCTCATGACATTTCTAATGGTCGTACCTAAGAAATGCTTATTGTTTCTATCATGACATCAATTGATATCTCAATCGGGAAATGTCCTCGAGAAAATGTGGTATAGAAAGCACTATAATTTGTACAGATTTTATAGTGATTGCTATCGTTAGCTTATTGCTGCTTTATCGTAAGGTCATTATTTATATTCTCGTTTTTGCTCGACCGACAGCCTTGTCTATAACTACTGACGAGTGATCATTGACAAGGCCGCTACCAGTTACCCCCACTGCTGACCCAAGTGTGCAAGAAGTGGTTAGGGGGCGCGGGTCAGTTTGGGGGCACAGTCGACCAATTGAGTTGCAATGTTATACCACGCGTAAGAATGAAGATATATCATATACCTATTCAATTCAATTCAATCATATACCTATGGATTATGTGTAGTCTTAATTTTGTCTTATTGTTGCGTTATTGTTGTCTTATTGTAGCCTTATTATAACATCGACTCCGGCACAATTCGCCTGTGTAGTATCATTTAGAAATATGTAAAGATTGGCGGTCAAGTTACCTTTAGAGTTCTGACAGTACTGGGCCGTACATTGGCTCACGAGTCCAACAGTGCTTGAGGATTTCTGGATGGCTGCCACTGTTGACTTTCTAGCGAACTTTTTAGTCAGTCCTATGTATCTTTCCGCTGTCATATCATTAGCAATTCTATGGCCTCTGCCATCACGCAGCCCTATGGGTCGTGTACAGAGAAAAGTAGTTTGTATTTTGGAAGGTTAAGTATTTTGCACGGTTGAAAAGTGAGACAAAAGCGAGTGAATTATACGCAAAAGGCATATTGATCTAAGTTCATGTCAAAGACTAACCAACGTAAGAATTGTGTCTCATTGCATGCTCATCTTGTGCTGATATGGAGATCTTGTTCGTTACCAGTTTCTGCAAGCATGCTTTCACATAACTGAAAATACGATTTAGTTGTGGTCAATCGAATCAGATACCTAACTCTTATACGCCATATTGTACATAGGTCAACTTGTCCTGTCAAGTCACGAATGTTCAATCACGTGAAAGCACGATTTTTATTGGTTGTGTCTACAGTCTATTTTTCCATTGGTTTATTGTTGGCACGTGACCCCTCCCCAATAAAACTAATGGTAGCCAAAATACAACTGTCCATTGTTATGAGGGTAAATTATATGCTTTCATCTGGCTATGACCGCATTGAGTAACGCATTTACTCACTTCTTTTTTCCTTTTTTTCTCAGGAACAGGAGGATAAATCGTTGGCATAACTCTTCCCGATCTGCATCACCCTCTCTGATCGCATCCTCAGCATTCAGGAACAGGAGTGTATTAAAATAAAGAGAGACACAGTAGTTAAACCTGAGGTAGGTATTCAAACCTTCACAGTTATCAAGAAGGAACGGGTCACAAATTTGTTAATCACGGGACAGTGATGGACTTTAGATAAATCGTGCAACCAATGAATATGGAAGGGACGCTGTCACGTGATGATCAAAAAAGTTTTTGACCCCGTACCACTATAGCTCTATAATTGTTTCGATATAACTAATCATTCTCTTCTCAGCAGGTCATTTCGATCGCAGACTTACTGCCCGTCTTCACTGTTTGGTAAACTAGCTGATCTCTGTTGGTGCACTTTCTCTTTGTGCTTTCTCAAAGTGTTTGGAACAGAGAATACCATCCCACAGAGCTGACATTTGTGATTGCTCCTGGCCCAATCTGAGCCACGCATGTCAACCAAGTAATCCAGGAGCATGGTGGTGATTGATCTGTGAGAGGTAATATTTACTATTGAATCTTTACTATGACATCAAATTTAGGTATGCGGTATTTGGAGAATAGGATTCAGTAGAATACCGACCACTAACACACCAATGCAGTCACGAAGGCGTCACTAAAATGATATCATATGTTTACTCTTATTTACTTATACATTACGTGGTTGTACTGTGGGTGGCAATATCCTGATATAAATTGCGATTTTGATGGAATCAAAAATTCTGAAATTCTGTCAGCGCACAGCTATGACAAATTGAGACAGCAGTTGTCAGGGACTACTACTAAACATCCCATTATTCCAACTCAAATTTTTAGGCTATTTTTAAAGTTTCAAGATATTAAGATCTCGCTCACCCCACGACCGACTGAAAATCTTCCTTGTTATGAATCTTGTCTGCAAAGAGGTTGACGTTGTTGAGGTCACCATACTTATCTGGATCGAAATCTTCCCTTGTACCGTTTTCTTGGATATGAATAGCCCGTAGCCGTTCCCATAGGGTTTCGAAAGCTGCTATAGTGTACACCTAGAAGAGAAATTTAACCGTTGTGTAAAGCGACCCAACATTGGACAGTTTGTGTCATATGAAATTGAAAGTACCTCATGCATTGTTGCTAACATATCAACTACTTTGTCGTAGTGCTTCTTAACAGAGCGGGTGGCAGCTGTCTTATTGTTCAGTGCCGTAGCCGCACCCGTGTATGTGGCTTTGTATGACTTGGTGGTCGGGTTCTCATACTCATTCATTAAAGCCTACAAAAGTGGAAAGTTGTAACAGGTATCAAAGTGGGTGATTTTCATTCCCATACCCACGAAGTGCGAAGATACAACAGCGATGGCACACCCCATTTCAGAAACGCGGGTATCTTGTTGGATGCTAAATACTTACGTCCGCGTAACACATAAGAAAATGAAAAGAGCCCGTGTCTGGTAGAATCTGATGTACACCCTTGTCGGGTTCGTTTTCTCTTAAGCTTTTCACTGAATGTGTGCGGGAAAACGTGAGCTGGTCGCCCGCAAGAACCGTTCTTCTCATCTGAATTTTATGGAGAAGGGTTTAAATTAACTAAGAAGTTAGGAGTTGTTTCATTCAAGTTGTGTGATTACGGATTATGAACTTCTTGGAGATCGTCAGTTACAAAATCAATGCTATTGTAACAATAGTATTGTTACAATGTTACATTATGTCATGATGTTGCTTTATTATTTTGTTCGTCCTATCTTATTGCAGCCTTATTGTTGCAATGCAATAATAAGGGAAGACAGCTAGGTCGTATGAAACTATCAATGACCCCCTACTACTGGTCACCAGGGGGTTGGTAGCGGGTCAGGAGAGGGTCACCAGGGGGCCAGAGGGATTACCAGGGTCATTGACATACTTATACACGGCCAACAGCTATAAGCTAAAGACAGCAGTACGTTTACCGTTGTCGATGCTATTTTGTAGCAACCAGCAAAAGTTGATGCAGGTTCCTGTATTGTTAACTTAGTGAAAAGCCGTATTGAACTTACCTTACCATTATCTGGTTCGAGAACTATTTTTTTCATCACCTCATCGAGTATTTTGGCCGATTCTGTGTTAGTTTTTTGATCATGGTCCAATACTCCACCTGGAAACTAATACAAGGGTTATTGCATTGTAGATCCTACAACCAATCATAACTACGTGTCAGTATTCCCAAGAAAGCTGATGTACTTGCGACACTGCACAGCATATACCTAGTTAGGTGTAACCTATTATTGGGTGGTACCAACCAGAGCAAAACTGACAAATCTATACACTAACCAGGAGAGTCGATTTTTCCATGACCTCCGTGTAAGTGTGCGGAATGTGCCAGGTAACGAACTCAGCATACTTTTTCAGGCACGGTATGTGTGTCACCAGTGTCCGAGATATGAAGATTTTGAAGTGCTCCGATATCAAGTTGATGGAAGATGGTGCTGGGAGAACCTTGTCCACTGAAGAAAGAGAGGTGAGGCTGATTCTAGGCTCTACTTAAAGTTAAAGTACGTTTTTCGTAGTAAGTGCTTGGTTTATAGCTAAACAGTATATTAATGGCTGTATTATACACCGTTATTATCTGGTCAATATCGAAGCAAAAGTCAAAAGCCCGCTGTTCAGTCAAACGTCACTGCTGGAAACATACTGCTGCTTCCGCATGTGTTCACCTGTCATGTCCTGCGGTTTTATAAGTGGCTCAGTGCGTGAAAGTGTTCGGTCTCGAATCTCCTCAGCTTTGCATATCAGCGCAAAGCAATTCAACGCCTTGTCTTCCTTGACACCGGCATACTTAGCTTTGGGGTTTCTGGAATGTAATTACGATCAGTTGAGGCCATGATAGTATGATATACCTTCTTTCTAAAGTTCTGATAGACTTGAAAAGAATTCCTACTTGTTGATGTTGTCACCTATCCAAACACGCGTGGATCTGCGATGGGCTGTTGGGGCCTCTCTTCCTCACCGTCATACATGTTCATAACAGATATTCCCCCGAACCCTGTATGTTTATCAGGCACTTGTTCACAATTTCAAGTTTTGGTGATAGTTTCATCGACAATCACGCGTCAAAATAGACAGTAGATAAGTTGTACTACTTACTGTTGGCTACAATTGTTGTTTGGAAGTTACTCCGCCCAATGTGAAGCGAGGGCTGTGGCCCCAAATCCTCCAAACATAGTGGTGTTTGTGCTTCCACTGCACTGTTGATCAGTTGCACAGCCCCATGCAGTTTGAGCTGCTCACTGGCTAAGAGGTTATTAACAGTCTTGCCGCACACAGTGAGCCCAATCTCTTGGAGCTGGTCCAATGCTTCTAGTTTGAGACCTGTAATTGATACATGTATCTCAGTATTTTCGAACGTTTTCAGTAAGCCATACCGGTAGGTACATATTATTCACCTCGTGGCTGATATATCCGGTGTAGTAACATTTGATAACTGTTATTTTGGGTGTTTTCCCACACTATGTCACACTATTTTCATATCATGTCACACTTTTCCAAATTATGTCACACTTTTTTTATATTATGTCACACTAATTCCGTATCATGTATCACTTTTCCATAGACTTTTTACGTTTCGAAACTCGGTAAACGGTATCGAAAGTTGAGATAACATCATGTTTTCAGCTCGGGCTTCACCCTCGATGAAAGCAACCCATTATTCAACTCAGCCTTCGGCTTTGGTGAATAATGAGATATATGCCACTCGCTTCGCTCGAGGCATATATCGTGTTATCCCACACTTTCTCGTTAAGTAACTATAAGTATATATTACATAACATCGGAGGTTTATATGATTACAAATAATATGCAAACTTACCAGCCGCATACAAATACAGTGACGTTTGAGCAGCTTGTACACCGAGCATTTTATTAGCCATTTTACCCAGCATAGCTTCCACTTTACCCAACTTGTTAGTAATGGCACTGCTAACATGTTCCTAGGTAGTGAGATTAAGGCAAAATGAAATGGACAATGGAGTCGGACATTCGAGACTTAGCAACCATGATGACTAAATATTGAAAGAGTTTTGTATCACCTGCACGGGGTATTGTTGTCCGTTCTTTTCGATCCATGTTTGTAGCACGAGATTGGTTACTGGTGCCTTCACCCTGAACTCTTCTACCACCATATGCGGCTCTAACTGGGTGATCTGCTTTCTTATCTCTGGGCATTAATGCCATTTTAACGACCATAGATTCCACTTAAATGAAGTTGAATCCAAAGATGAGGAATACAGTGATGAGCATAGTAATTATAGTGATGAGCATTAGTTACTACGGTCGAATGAAAGTATATCAATGACCTCCTACTGACACCCTGGCCCCTGTACTGGTGAACCCTTCCATAAAATGTCAAATTAATTTCGAATAAGGAGGAGGTTCAGACCGAGGATTGATTTTTTAGATTATCGAAGCACAATCCTCGGTCACAATTTAAGCCTCGGCCGAAAACAAGGCTTGGCTTCAAGGAGCTGCGCCCCCAGAACCCTGCTCTAGTTTATGAGGAATTTTGAGGAGTAAAATTAAAGAAAGCAGCAGGGTGTCATAGATACACGTCCATAAGAACAAGTAGATAGTTTGTTAGTGATATGACGCAATAACGTTTCCAGGGAGTACTCCTTAATTAATATTGCATCTGTCCGAAGGTATCGGTTGAGTGGGTTTCTTAGGCTACGATCTAAATCCTGTTGTTACACGAAATTACTTGGATCAGAGCCTTTCGATCCAAACTTTCCCTTCAGCCTCAATACAGATGCACTTCCTTTTGTCACCGCTGCTCTTTGTTTCAAAATAACATTCTTGATAACTTCTCCTGCCATCTGAACAAAAGCACAGCTTTGTATCAGCTATGTAAGCGGCGATGATATTTCATTGTACAGAGTACCCAATCATTCATGTATCATGACAGTGAAATGTGTGTGTAGAATTACTATTTTGTATAATATGTATGCGTGGTTTCATGTTACACGATTAGATTCATCAACTCAGCTCACTTTGAGACTAGAGAGTCCCTCTTGCCCCCCTCTTGTCATCACTATAGTCATGTTTTGCTAACCCCCTCCCATGATGATGTCAGCATATACTGCCCCCTGCCCTAATCTTTAGAAACACTNACTTGGTCGCACTTCATTATCAATACCATAATAAGTAAAGCGATTTTTGAGAGCAAAGCCCAATAAACCATAGAGTAAGGGATAAGTCAGTATGTTCAGGTCAAAAAACTCACCAGAATTTGAAAAAGCAGTATATTAAGTCTCTTAATTCAGCTCAAAAATGATTATACATGACTATGAGTTAATTATATAACCAGTTGAACCAATGTTTTTACTCTTTGATGACTTACACCCAAAGTAAGCTCATGGTCAGTGTTTGTTCCTATGTCAGCTGAAGAGTTCGAAGAGTTTGTAGACTGTGTTCCACTACTGACACATATCACCCCCCTCTTTCTCTTCCTACCACTACTGCTGACCAAAGAATTCAACAAGTTTTCCTGAAGAGAAAGATTTTAGTCTCAGGTACCCATTGGGAGATAAAATACTGACTGTGGTAATATAAGTAGGTATTTCACCGGTTCTAGTTTGGAGTCAGCCAAGCTATAGTAACGAGGGGTTAATAATATTACCATTCTTCTAGCTGTCTGCAGACCGCTGTGACACGTCCTACATACTCTGATGTCATTGAACGTCAAGTCGTCACCCAAGTCTGTCAAGTCTGAACCGACAGCTACAAGCCTGACAAAAACGATTTTATAATTGAAGAGTTATCACTTATTATTATCTCAAAGTTGTAAATATATAGTTAGGTACTTCACACCTTTGAGGTGCATATTTGGCCAAGCGAAATTTGGGTAATACGCTAATGTTACCGCTGCATTTCAACATGCCAACTTTTTAGATATCCTCAAAAGTTATATGGATGTTTTTCCCATACTTTTCGTATTATGTCACCATTTTTCATATTATTTCACACTATTTCTGTATTATTTCACACCATTTTGATATCATGTCACACTTTTTCCATATTATGTCACATAATTTTCGTATAATGGCACACTTTTTCCATATTATGTCACACTTTTCCATACTATCTTCACAGTTTGTCAGTAATATCTGACACTTTTTCCGTATTATATCACACTTCGTTCCGTTCGATACACTCGAAAGTTCAGATGACATCTCAAAACAATCCATTTATCAACTCAGCTTTCGGCTTTGGTGAAAAATGAGATATGTCCCACTCGCATATCGTGTTATCTCACACTCTCTCGTTAAGTCACTATATATTATGAGATTATATTAACGGTATCACTGGGGAGTGGGGAGTGGTCGCAAATGACAGCGGTTACCTTTTTTCATTGGTTCTATCTGTTTTTTCATTGATCAATCGCTGTCCTGTGATTACAGATATTCGTGACCCATTCGCATTTTCCAATGATACCGTCTATGAATCGAGTGGTGTTATTCTGGGTACAAAATATGGATATTGACTGCTCCGCCGACACCCCCTTCATACCCCCAAAATGGCCATTTTGCCCCAAAGTGCTCCCTTTTCGTCCCCAAAATCCCCCCTCTCGCCTCAAAAATACCCCTTTTGTGCCCCTCTGGGCCAGGTGCATGCCGCCTTTTTGCCCCTTTTGTGCACCCTGATTTGAACTCTTTCCTCAAGAGGGCGCGAAGGGGGCTCAAAAGTTCAAGGGCACATAAGGGGCATTTAGGGGGCAATTTGGGAACTCGTGTTTAGGAAATTTTTAACCATTTCCGCCTAATCGGGGCACAAAGGGAGCAATTATGGAACATTGTGTAGGAGACGGATTAAAGGTGGCGAAAATATGTCCATATTGGTCATTGCGAATCTTCAATATAGCCCGTCCACTTAAAAGGATACATTTACATATCTTATGAGACTTTTACCCCGGAAGTGAACAGCTAACTTATACCCAAATACACATGCAATGTTCATAATGACCAATAATGACAAACTGTACGTGCACCATACTATCAAGTATGGTGTTTATGCCATATATGGGTAATAATGCTGAGAGATAGTTATATCATCCTGTAGGAATGTATCTTGTTATGATTTGTCTAGTTTGTGCCATCCTTCTTATTTCATTTTCACTTATGGAGTTTGGTCTTTACTTTCACCCCATCAGAATAAGTATGCCCACTTTGAACTTTCTCGCATATTTATACACTATTTCACAGCAAATTTTTATCGCGCTACTTAGTTGACGAGCGTACTTACTTTTCTACACAGTCCTTACACAGCTTACACTCATGCTTCTTTCTTGGCATTTTCGCGGAATATTCAAGTCACAATTGAACTAACAACTTCAACACGGAAATGATCAAGTGTGCCTCATAGTTCACTTATATAGTTTGACAGGTGGGCGCACGCAGTTGTTTTTTGATGGTTAAAGTGTCTAAAATTGGTTGCGCATGTGAGTATATATCAGGATTGGCATGATTTTTGAGTTGAAGACTAGGTTTCCAGTTTGGTGGGCTAAGTCTATAAGTGACTCCATGTTGAGTGTTGACGCCTATTCAAATTGTATGAAAGAGGCGCTCGTGAGTAAAATGACAAAACTGCGTGATTAAAGCATCATTCCATTCTCGCGCTATGAACCAGAGTTTTGAAATCACTACACGCTCAACTATGAAATTTTCCCAATTTTCAGGTTCCAGTGAGATGGTTAGAGTCCATGTCAAAGATGAGGATCTGATACAGTCACTACTTGTTTCGCTGATACAAATGTAAGTAAACCTTTTTGGATTGTCCAATGTAATGAAATACCATAGATTCTGCATTCCAGACTGATATCAACCAACTCTACTGATTGTTGTCATGATTCAGGACCGTGCCACATGTTCAAAAGTGTAGACTACCTACTGCCATTCTCACCGAATCGCAGATCTAGATACAACAATGACAGATACACTCCGTGCGATGGATTGAGGCTTCTTTTCATGATTTGTTAAAATGCCCTGGGGGCTGGCTTCTAGTTCTTATATTGTTATTGAGGTGTATAGTCCCCACAATCTTCATTATGGACTCTAAGTAATTGGGATGTATAGTCCCCACAATCTTCATTATGGACTCTAAGTAATTGAGGTGTATAGTCCCCACAATCATCATTATGGACTCTAAAGTATGGGTGATTGATAGTTCAGGCTACTGCCTTTCCTGGTCAGCGAATCCGGAGGCTCAATATATCCGGCATATATTGCCCCAATGAGGGTTCATGGTCTGATTCCACATGTTTTTCAAGCTAAGGCAAAAAATCTCTAACTTATATCTCTGCTTACTCAAGGAATCGATCACTACACCTCCGGGATGAGATCCGCAGTAACACACCATTGTTCCACTAAACTGTAGCATGAATTATGTTTCAATTGGTATCATTTTGTTGAACATGTGAGAATACTGTTAACATGAAATCTTATCCGATCGATTCTAATTCTCTAAACATTGAACATAGTGTCATGTAGAATGGATATTGCCATGAAGTAAAGAAAGTACTCTCCTTTCCGCTCAGTTCAGGCGTTCGACATGTATGTAAGTAGGGGGTGAACGAAAAAAATCGACTTCAACA
>CAMPET010000573.1:0-15255 GCA_946803715.1 Beroe ovata
ACGATCGGAAATCGATTCAGCGCCCAAAAATACATGGGAATACATGGTGTTTGTATCAAAATGGATAAAAAAAATTTCTTCGAATTCTGATCTGAGTCAAGACTTTGGAATTTCTGATAACGCACAGATGCAACAAGTGAAACAGTCGTTGTTAGTGTCTTGATTTCTCATGCGACTGCTACAAAACACCCCACTACTCCAACTCACTGATCTGAGTATTGGTAGAAAATGAAGTGAATGACTCCACACTTTTCTACTTCATTTTCGGAGGTCTCTAATGATGTCTTTACCGGCACTTACGACACTAATTTTCCACCAAATCATCTCTCCTACTCTCACACTGCAAATATCCACCCTCGTGACGATCATGTATAGTTCATACTCGCCGTGAACCCACGCTCAAATGACGATTTCTCTCCCTTGGGAAGCAAACACTGCAAAAACGCGAAAATCAATGGGACACACAAATAGGCCAAAATTATTTCTCCTCGTGACATGCTGTAATACAGTGTTTCTGGCCTATTTTTTGACGTAGAATCCGAATCTGAAGGTATTTTTGTGCTAGCTCATCCAGAAACTTGGATAAATTCCAATTTCTTCTCGGATTTGAAATTCGAAGTCACGCGACATACAGCTCCTCAGAGGAGCGAGATAGGGCCAAAATACGGTCGGAAATCGATTCAGCGTCCAAAAATACATGGGAATACATGGTGTTTGTATCAAAATGGACAAAAAAAATTTTCTTCGAATTCTGATCGGAGTATTGGTAGAAAATGAAGTGAATGACTCCACACTTTTCTACTTCATTTTCGGAGGTCTCTAATGATGTCTTTACGGGCACTTACGACACTAATTTTCCACCAAATCATCTCTCCTACTCTCACACTACAAATATCCACCCTCGTGACGATCATGTATAGTTCATACTCGCCGTGAACCCACGCTCAAATGACGATTTCTCTCCCTTGGGAAGCAAACACTACAAAAACGCGAAAATCAATGGGACACACAAATAGGCCAAAATTATTTCTGCACGTGACATGCTGTAATACAGTGTTTCTGGCCTTTTTTTGACGTAGAATCCGAATCTGAAGGTAATTTTGAGCTAGCTCATCCAGAAACTTGGATAAATTCCAATTTCTACTCGGATTTGAAATTCGAAGTCACACGACATACAGCTCCTCAGGGGATTGAGATAGGGCCAAAATACGATCGGAAATCGATTCAGCGTCCAAAAATACATGGGAATACATGGTGTTTGTATCAAAATGGACAAAAAAAATTTCTTCGAATTCTGATCTGAGTATTGGTAGAAAATGAAGTGAATGACTCCACACTTTTCTACTTCATTTTCGGAGGTCTCTAATGGTGTCTTTACCGGCACTTACGACACTAATTTTCCACCAAATCATCTCTCCTACTTTCACACTACAAATATCAGCCCTCGTTACGATCCTGTATAGTTTACACTCGCCGTGAAACTACGCTAAAATGACGATTTCTCTCCCTTGGGAAGCAAACACTACAAAAACGCGAAAATCAATGGGACACACAAATAGGCCAAAATTATTTCTGCACGTGACATGCTGTAATACAGTGTTTCTGGCCTATTTTTTGACGTAGAATCCGAATCTGAAGGTATTTTTGAGCTAGCTCATCCAGAAACTTGGATAAATTCCAATTTCTCCTCGGATTTGAAATTCGAAGTCACACGACATACAGCTCCTCAGGGGAGCGAGATAGGGCCAAAATACGATCGGAAATCGATTCAGCGTCCAAAAATACATGGGAATACATGGTGTTTGTATCAAAATGGACAAAAAAAATTTCTTCGAATTCTGATCTGAGTATTGGTAGAAAATGAAGTGAATGACTCCACACTTTTCTACTTCATTTTCGGAGGTCTCTAATGGTGTCTTTACCGGCACTTACGACACTAATTTTCCACCAAATCATCTCTCCTACTTTCACACTACAAATATCAGCCCTCGTTACGATCCTGTATAGTTTACACTCGCCGTGAAACTACGCTAAAATGACGATTTCTCTCCCTTGGGAAGCAAACACTACAAAAACGCGAAAATCAATGGGACACACAAATAGGCCAAAATTATTTCTGCACGTGACATGCTGTAATACAGTGTTTCTGGCCTATTTTTTGACGTAGAATCCGAATCTGAAGGTATTTTTGAGCTAGCTCATCCAGAAACTTGGATAAATTCCAATTTCTCCTCGGATTTGAAATTCGAAGTCACACGACATACAGCTCCTCAGGGGAGCGAGATAGGGCCAAAATACGATCGGAAATCGATTCAGCGTCCAAAAATACATGGGAATACATGGTGTTTGTATCAAAATGGACAAAAAAAATTTCTTCGAATTCTGATCTGAGTATTGGTAGAAAATGAAGTGAATGACTCCACACTTTTCTACTTCATTTTCGGAGGTCTCTAATGGTGTCTTTACCGGCACTTACGACACTAATTTTCCACCAAATCATCTCTCCTACTTTCACACTACAAATATCAGCCCTCGTTACGATCCTGTATAGTTTACACTCGCCGTGAAACTACGCTAAAATGACGATTTCTCTCCCTTGGGAAGCAAACACTACAAAAACGCGAAAATCAATGGGACACACAAATAGGCCAAAATTATTTCTGCACGTGACATGCTGTAATACAGTGTTTCTGGCCTATTTTTTGACGTAGAATCCGAATCTGAAGGTATTTTTGAGCTAGCTCATCCAGAAACTTGGATAAATTCCAATTTCTCCTCGGATTTGAAATTCGAAGTCACACGACATACAGCTCCTCAGGGGAGCGAGATAGGGCCAAAATACGATCGGAAATCGATTCAGCGTCCAAAAATACATGGGAATACATGGTGTTTGTATCAAAATGGACAAAAAAAATTTCTTCGAATTCTGATCTGAGTATTGGTAGAAAATGAAGTGAATGACTCCACACTTTTCTACTTCATTTTCGGAGGTCTCTAATGGTGTCTTTACCGGCACTTACGACACTAATTTTCCACCAAATCATCTCTCCTACTCTCACACTACAAATATCAGCCCTCGTTACGATCCTGTATAGTTCACACTCGCCGTGAAACTACGCTAAAATGACGATTTCTCTCCCTTGGGAAGCAAACACTACAAAAACGCGAAAATCAATGGGACACACAAATAGGCCAAAATTATTTCTGCACGTGACATGCTGTAATACAGTGTTTCTGGCCTTTTTTTGACGTAGAATCCGAATCTGAAGGTAATTTTGAGCTAGCTCATCCAGAAACTTGGATAAATTCCAATTTCTACTCGGATTTGAAATTCGAAGTCACACGACATACAGCTCCTCAGGGGATTGAGATAGGGCCAAAATACGATCGGAAATCGATTCAGCGTCCAAAAATACATGGGAATACATGGTGTTTGTATCAAAATGGACAATAAAAAATTCTTCGAATTCTGATCTGAGTACCTATCATACTCATGTTATACCTGCGATAGTGGTAACTGCTCCGTTTAGAATAACAGTAGGACCAGGAATAAGGGCAATAGAGACTCCCCTCCATTCCACTTTATAAGCTCCCAGTGTACATTTGTGGTATGACCCTGTGACAGAGATCAGTTAATACCGTATGGAGAGTTCCTTGTTTCGGACTCGGCAACAGCTCAATAATTTCGAATTCCCTAAATAATTTCGAATTCTGTGATTACGATTTTGAGTTTGTTTATTGCGGACATAAGTTGTTGGAAATGAAGGTACGGTAACGATTATACCTTCAACTTTGACTCCATTTTCCTCCGAACTGAAGACAATGAAACCACACCGCTCATATTGTTGCTGGTACAGCGGCACCGAGTTTCCATCAAATGTGGTTATTTTGGAGTTGTTGCACTCGGCTGTATACGATTCACAGACAGGTGGTTCCTCGCTCCGGTAATCTGAGGAGAGTTTCTTTTCATAATTTGTGATTTGTCAATAGTAAAACTATGCATAGTGACTTTGACTTTTCCTTGTGTCACAGTGTCATTCTAATTTGATACAAATCACATGCGCTGATGAATGTTGCTATGAGCAATTCTGCGCTGTTGTTGCTCATAGCAACAATCATATCTCCAACTTACATCCGCACGTGGAGTAAAGAAGTTTTTGTGGAGTCCGTGCTTTAAGGAGGAGCAGAGCCTTCCTGCCCACACTATCCGTGTTGACATCCTCGTCTGAACGCTCGGGCATGTGTAGTAGTGTGTTTGTAGCCCCGTTTATCAGCATTGATTTCTGTACTTCCAGAGATATTCTACAAGAGTTGATTACATATCGGTTAACTTCGTTATGTCGCATGAAAGGAGGTATTTTAAATCTTCTTTCCCTCCACTAAATATGCCCGCCGCTAAGTAGACTAATTTTGAAAACCTATTTTAGTATTAATTTGGTCCGTAGGTATGTCTGTAATTGGATGCAAGTAACATTGTAACTTACTTGCTGTTCTGTCTCAACGAGTTGGCGACCACGCCGGCCGCTAAAGCTGCGGAGCATACTGAACCCTGACAGAGAGTCATATCTGTCGGACCAGATGCTGCGAAAACAACCGTGTTAGCAACCGTTACTACGCAAGTAGTCATGACAACAGCTGATGCTATTTGACATGTATGTTATGTTAACCTGATGCTGCCGGTATGTTTTCAGCTGGAGCGAATAGGTCCACACACTCTCCCAGATTTGACACTGTCTGGTCATACTGATCTGTCCCCCCAACTGTCACCACGCCATCCATTGCTGTCACCCCCTGAACAATATCCATTGTTAACACTTTGATTTGGTGCCATGGGGTATTTGAAGGTTTGATTGGAGACGGTTCATTGAACTTAGTTTATTGCTCAGGTACGTTCCTAAGAAACAGGATGCTCACTGAGCATTGCTCAGCCACGCTACTTACTACTTACCTAGCAACGGGTTGCTCAGGCATGTTGCTAAGCAACGTGTTATTTACCTGTGCTGAGGCAGGAGTTGTTTGGCAGGCGTTGTAATCATCATTTTCTCCAGCCGCACCAACAACCAGAATTCCAGCTTCAGTCAGATCAACTGAGAGAAAAGTGTCAGAGATGAGAGAGAAAAGAGAAGAGGAGAGGAGAGAAAAAGTAGTGAAGTGAAGAGAAGTCAAAAGAGGAAAGAAAATAAGTAAAGATATGTAAGTAAAGATATGTAAAGATAAAGATACTTATTTCACTCACTCAGTTTATCATTGATGTCCCTCTGTTTTTTGATGGTAAAACCCACCAACACAACTGATCGGACACTATCAGCTGTCCTCTGAATTGCATCTGACAGTGGAATAGATTATAGATCAAGTTTCTGTAAGTATAATCTTGTCACAGATGTTGATTGCCTCATCACACATTGCACCACTTGATATAATCCCTTTGCAATCAAACAATCGCGTCACGAGATAAGCAGTAAGCATAGATAGCGAACTACCAAAGAACTTCACGGCGCCCACCTTCGATGTAAGAAATCCCATTGATGATCTTAGCCTCGTTCGTCTCTGAATGACAGTCAACGACCTTGACACTGATTATCCGTGCAGCCCTAGCTATACCCACTGTCCGACCACCTACCAGCGATGCTATGGGGGTTCCTGCAGGGGGAAGGAGCTGTGCTTTGCAAAGAGGAAATTCGAGGAGACATGCTTCCTCAAATTTCCTCTCGAGGTAGCTTTATATATTTCCTATATTTTACTGTTTCTATGATTTCGTGGTTACCTTTAATATATATCTGTGTGAAATATTAAGTTGTAGGTATGACAATCACAAGATTAGAGAACACCCAAAATTGACATCATACCTATTCCCGAGCAGTCGGTGTCATCATCAAACGCTGAGTACCCGATCGATGCTCTGTTCTCGAACTCTGAGTGGGCCACGTTTATCCCGTGTCCTGCAATATTCGGTGTTACTGTTATAGTTAGACTTCCTTAGTCTGATCATGCTTTGCTCGTGAGGGACAGAATGTTCATTTCTAGATGAGGTTCTAAAGCTTCTAGCAATTTACTTTACAGACTTGAATTCACATTGGTTTAGAATTGACAACCGATCAGTGACCACTTTCTTTGGTACCTACTTGTTCACATTATTTGAGTCGAGAAAAAGTAGGGACTTCTTCCGACTTCTCTTACCGAGTATATAAACGTTGACATCGGCGTTATCTTTGTAGCTGTAGTCCAGTGCTCCATTTCTCTGGTTAATTCTGTCCAAATTCCATGGTACGGTCGACCTCTTCTTCTTACTAGGTGAAGAGGAAATACATTTTGATATCACTTTTATTATTAACTAACAGACACAGCTGATAACGCAAATGCGTATCAGTTCAAACTTTGAGCTGGAATCGATTCAGCATTCAGTGAACTTCTATTTTACCTCAGATTATGCTACCTTTTACCAATACGAAAAGTTCTTGATTCATGATTTAGCAGTTTACCTGTGCATAATCATCGATGAAGTGTGGATGGTAGGAAGTACATCAATGAAAATCACTAATTCATCTTCTTGTAGCAACTGAGAATAATGAACATTGGCCAATGGTATCTATGTAATAATTACATCGTATAATTGTGTTCAAAAACCACGCATGAATAACAATTGGCTACTGTATAACTGGACTTTTTTGAATTTTGACCATGGTTCTTAATTACCACTCGGAAATGAAAACCTCGAAAATTCTGAGTGACAGCATGAAAATATCTTCTTCCAAAAGACTATGTTCATCCGAAGACTACTTAGGTACTTACTTATGTTCGAAAAAGCAAGGAATGAACCAACTCACGATCATGCTCTGTGTCTTGGTTATTCCCTCACAGTTGAGATGAAGTGACGCAGTCAGATCAGCACAGATCTCTCTCAACCCTGGCACTCTATCGAAGAGAAGGTTCGATGCCTGCAGGAGGGGGGAGAGATGAACATGATTCGAGAGTTGAAATTGTACCTAAGCAGTTCATTCAATTTTTCCGATATCCAGATATTTTTTCAGTTCTCTCGAATCATTCGTTTTGAGTCTCACCTCTACAGACTTCACTTTTATCTTGTAGTTTCCCTCAGCTGACCTCCCACTGAATCTGACGGTTGCCATTGCAACAGTTGCCCCAAGCAACAGTAATGTCAGTTGCTGTAACTGCATTTTAAAACGAGGCTCACGCTTAGAATATTAAGCTGTCTATTGCTGGAATTTTCGATATGACCCTTTTCTTGCTATGACCCTATCTTGCTTGTTTCTGCTCTTGAAGTCAATGATCGACGGCTCACATTACCTTAGTCACGTATTGTTAGATTCCTACTTAGATATATGGAATTATTACAGATGGACGAATGATTCCAGGTTAAATCGTAGACTTTTTGAGATTTTATTCGAACTGATCACGGCATTTATCAAGATCGACGCACTTAGAAACAGGCAAAACGACACTATAGTCAATCAGATGGTAAATGACAAAGAATGATCGATTCACCGCATCTTAAACGCGGTGCACATGGGATTTTGATCACATGACCAAAATCCGAAAACTTTCAGTTTTGGGAAATCCTGCTCAGTGCCCAATGCTGCACGCACTATTAATTTTCAGACCACATTATTATTACGCTGGGTAAACAGTTAATCTAGGAGGAAATTAGGTGTGAAAATCTCAATGAGGGGAAACAGGCGGCTCACCCCACGGGGCACACATAATATGAATGGTTCGTTGCTCAGCGACCGCGAGCTGGTGCTACGTCAATCACAGTTCGTTTGCGGGAGCAGTAACCGCGATATATTCAAATTCTTGGATAATTTCGGGAATGTTCATGATTGAGACCATGAATGGTTTCCTTATCGGTGTTAAGCAAAAGTGAAAAGAATCATTATTGGGGGGTATTTTGATGGTCCGGATTCTATTAAATCACGGTCTTAGTGTGGAGGAAGAATCCCAGAAGTTTGTTTATCGCTCGAAACTCTTCATGGTTTTGAGATGGCATGGTTACAATAATCCTCGATTATAATCCCTCGTGGTGAGAGAAAAATCTCTCCATCAGAATTTGACAATTTTTCGGTAGTGAGAGGATGAGAATCTCGGTTTTGGGGCTTGTACCTTTCCCACGAATCAAACTTACTTAGTTCCTAAGTTCCTAGCTTACAATCTCTAAGGAATTTAATTGGAGAACTTGACTTTGAGTAGGGTTTCAGCAGGAAATATAATGAGATAATGGGAGCTAACCAATAGCTGCATATATTATGTAAGTACCTACTACTAGCTTACTGTACCCATGTTCCATGGAGCCATTATGAACCTCGATGATTCAGTTGGTGCTTCTTTTTTTGCAGCGAACACGGTTATCTGGTTCACGTTCCACATGTTTCAAAATATTCCATATTCATATTTATTTTTCCAAAGTGATCAACCTGAGGAATATCACGTGTTATAAACTGTTGATTCTAACTCACGACTCACGAGAGTCAAAGCATGTTTTCACATCAATATCGATAATCTAACCTCTTATATGAAATGAGTTTGCGCTTTTTATAATTTTAATGGAGAACTAAATAAAACTTCGCGTGCATGTGATATTTTGTCATGCGATCATTTATTAAATGTGTCTATATCAAGACTTCCGTTTTCATATTATGACGTCCTTCAATATTGTGACTATCGTAAAACTCATGTGATTTAGAAATTTTAATAACAATAGTTTGAAAATTCTTGTTAAAGTAGAGTAATTTTAGAGTAATTTGGAGTAATTATCTAAAGTATTGTTAGACTATTAGATTTATATTGATCACTGATCAGGCTCGGTATGATTTGATATACTGAATTTTATATTTGATTTCAAAATTGAACAGCCAGTTCTTATCGGCAGCTTAGATAAGATAACTTTATGATCTTATCAGTTATCATCACATTTGAGTTGTGATCGTGGTTAACTTAGCTATCATTTGTTAGGATCTTGTTTCGCTGTTATACAAGATGAAGTACATTTTTTGCGACTTATCCTTCCTGATATCCGAACTCGTAGAGCTAAACTTTAACTACCCACTCTAATCCCCTCCCTAACTCCAGGAACATGATTGCCCCCTTTCTTCATCCCCCACACCTCTTGCCCCCTCCCTCATTCCTGCCCTCTTTTGATGATAATTCACCGAGACGTTATTATTAACAATTTCCCATCATTTAGGAATGAGGTTTATCCAGATCAAATTGCTACTATGGAAAAACGCTGTGCTCATCAAACGAAAACCCGTGAGTTCCTCCTCTTCCCTTGCTTACTTTAAACTTTTAATAAACTTCCCTCTATCCAAATATCATTTTCTAACTAGACCAGAATTTGAATGTTACACATTCCGTTGAGAGAACTTTTTTTCTCCCAATATTTTTCACAATGCCAATATTGAACATTTTTCTCAAATAATCTGCCCTCCTTCCCCAGTGGGTGACTCTACTCCAGACCCTCCTACCACTTGTCCTATTCTTGATACTCCTTATAGTCCGGTTAAAACTACCTCCAGTAAACATATCTGATAGTGAGTACTGCAGTGTGGAGTGGATTTATTCATGTGCGTTAGTTCATCAGAGCCATGGCTCGACATAGATCATTCATCGCACTTTTTCCAATTCTCGGATGTTCTTCTTCACACTTCATCATTGTGCTAACATCTCTAACTCCCCAGAGTTTTACTACGCCAAACCGATGCCGTCGGCCGGCTATGTTCCCTTCATCCAGTCGTTGCTATGCGACCCGATAAGTGGACGCCCGGAAAAGCGACTGGAAACGGCATCTCCCTACAAAACTTACAATGGCGCCAGGTGAGTGTAAAACACTATGTCCAATATTTTGATGTCCAATATTTACTGCCTCACAACGGCTAAAAACCGCTAACAGCACTCGTTACAACAGCTTAAAATTGAATTATTCACTTGAAAAATTCCTGTTTCAATTGAGAACTCAGTTTATCAACCTCTCTCCCCAGCATCTACCCAATGATATCACTGATTGATGCTACAGTTCAACTGACAGACACTTACTCGCTACTGACAGAGTTTGATACCAAGCTCTTCAGAGATCTCTTCAATGTATCTGAAACTGACGATGTTGACCAGATTCGGGTAAGCCATGGTGGATAATTGAGTAATTATTGTTAATTGAGTAATTATTGTAAATTGAGTAATTATTGATAGATGAGATTGCTCACGATCTGATCGGGCTTCATGTCAGATCAATGTTATATGAGTTCCATTCAAAACTTCTTAACACAATTATTAACCCCTCTTCTTGTTTCAGGAAAGCGTAGCTCGCGCATACAAAAGCGGGATATCCGACGTTGAAGATACTGCTGACGCCGCTTTCCCCGGTTTTGACACCCCTTCCCACCTTGACACCACAGATGACCACCGAATGAAGAAGAGAGATCTTTCCTCATTCTTGACACCATCCTATGATGATGATGATGATATCGCTTTTCCGGTAATTCTTACCATCTTGTAACAATCGGTGTCTAGAGTGGTGTCAGCATTAAGTGGTGTCATAAAGTGGTGTCAGCACAAAGTGGTGTCAGTCATTCTTGTTCTCCTCATGTGATGCCTAGGAATAAGCTTTTTTAGCTGATGTCATCGTCGTTGTATGTTCATTGCTGGTGTCATTGTGGTTCATTGCTGGTGTCATCACCCTCACCTGTTCCCCCTGTCAGCCTCCTGATGACGATGACGATGACTTCCCCCTCTCCCCCACCGATGAGCCGCTTATCAACATCATCCGACAACAAGCTCCCGTCCTCCTGGATCCAGTATCCGCGCATGAAACAGCTCGGAGGCTGATAAACGGACATCTTGACAAGGAGAATAAGGAGAAAGCGGAGAAGAGTTTGGGAATCCTGACGAAGGAGTATCTGAAACATCAGTATCTGGAAAAGGGAGGAAAGGGAAATGCCAAGGTGAGGAATAGTGGAATGAATCAAGTTTAGATGGTTCGCTTGATCGTGAGCTATTAAGGCTGATAATTATTTTTCCTCGTTTTCAGGATATATTCGAACACACATCTCAGCTACAGCAAATGCTGTGTGACGACCCTACTGTTCGATCTGACCCCCAAATCCAATACGCTTGTTCGCTTATCCGGAAAAAGGGCAGGTAGATATACAAACACCCAGTGATGTAGCTAAAGGTTCATGAATTTGTACTCGGAGTCAGAGTTTTCACGGTGCGAAAACTTGTTATCGAAGGGTTACCTTCTGCCTGTCTGCATCACCTCCAAACTGCATCACCTTACGCAGGTATGCAATTGAGACTATTGATGCTGATCTAGTGTCAAAAGCTCTGCTTGCAGCAAGCCAACGCATCACGGAATCTTCCAAAACGATCAAGCTGGACTTACAAGCTCTTCAGAGATCCAACAAGACCAAGTACATTCAGGTTAGACTATGGAATTTAAGTGGGCCAGGAGAGAGAGAAAAACCAACCCCAGATCCTTTGGATTCTAGGCTCTGAAATGTAACACGTTCATCAAAGTGATCATAACGGAATCAAGAATAAATAGACCTTTCTACTGACGATTATCTGATTGAATTTTACAAGTACCAACTTTTTTCAGGGCATGTTCTGTGGACGTGATCCTAAGGCAATCTCTAGCTCGGACGAAGAATCCAGAACTCTGGATGTGAAGCTCAAACTCCTATCGGATTTCAAACATGCGAAGCTGACCTATACGCCCGATACTCCAGCTGTCAGAGACATCATCCAACGGGTAGGTGGTGGTGTCAAGGGGAGAGTGATGTGAGTGAAGTGTTATCGACGAGAGAGTGGTGTCAGTGTGTTGGTAAGGTGGTGTCAGTGGGTAAAATGGTGTCAGGCAGTTAAGTGGTGTCAGCAAGTTAAGTGGTGTCAGCTATCAAAGTGGTTTCAGTGAGTTAAGTGGTGTCAGGGAAGTAAAGTGGAAGTTGTGTCAAGACACGGGTGTCAAGGAAGTGGTGTCAAGGGAAATGCTGTCAAAAGTGAGTGAAATGTTAGTGTGGTTAGGTGTCAGCAAGGAAACTGTCCTGTCAAGAATCATACTTATCAATCTGTTGGCAGATGAATGAGACGTTTGAAAGGGCTGTGGCACTCCGAAATTTCTCTGTTCATTGGGCGGAGAGCGCACCAATGATGAAGGAATGTCTGTCAGGGATGGGAGAGACAGCGACCTTGCAGCAGGTTCCTACGAACACTTAGACATTCTTCTCAAATATTTTGAAGAGCCTTTGAGTGACTTTCGTCATTTTTTCCCTATTTTGGACTACTTTTTAACTTTTTTCAAAGACCCCTCTTTTAATCACAAAATCTTTTTACCTTCTTTCTAGCTCACCTCTCCCTCCCTCCAGATTATTGACCAAGTGACCGGTTGCTACCAATCCGATCCACGGATAATCCCAGTCGAACTCCAACCCTACTTTTCCCGCTTCGTGCGACAACAGGCAGCTCTGAGGACTATCATGAAGGAGGTGTCCCGGGTTGATGATAACGTGAATTATACCACCTTGTTACAGCTACACCCGGTGTTACAGACACAACTGTCTCCACGGCAACTGAGAGATGATGTTGATGCTGTCACCGGTGAGTGGCGAGTGAGAGAATGTGATTGATCGTTGAAATGAAAATATTTGCGGGTGAACATTAGTTTTGTATCGCGAAGTGGGTCATCTTATTGTAGGTGTACGTTTGGGTGAATCGATTGAATAGAGACTCATTTATAGTCCTCATTCTGACGCCAGGCTAACTTAGCTGTCTCTCTTCAGACAACCTCAAGTTATACCTGAGTCACACTGACGACATTGACTTTGATGTCTTTGTCCCTTTCAACGATTCTCAAGCCATGGCCCAGGTATCTAACAACAATTTGTTCCGAGTTACCGAAATTGACCATGAAAAACTTCTTGAAATAGGAAGGTCAAACTACTAAACTTACGAATGGCGAACTAATATTGAAGCACTTTTGAAGTTGGTTATTGTTGAGCACCCTGACTTATTTCAGTGGATCAAGACGAGTGATGCAGTAGTTTGGGCAGGAATAGAGTTCACTAACGTTAACGATGTCTTACCGGCCCATGTTGAATACACACTACGGATGAACGGTTATTGACACCTAACACCACAGCGTCATTGACAGTTGATATTGTTACCCTTGACACGAATCAAATCATTGACACCAGTCGCCAGTTGACATCACTGAGAATTCACATTCTTGAAACTACCTAACTGTGATTCAAAATCCTTGACACCACTTTCAATTCGTCATCACTCAGCGCAAATCAAGGTCGGCACGGGTGACGTAATGGAACGGTTCTGGTCCCCCAGTCCGAATAACGGGTTCTCTCACCGCCGATATGAGTGGTCCGGGTTCTGTTTCCTCCAGGCGAGTCACGTGTCCTCTTTGTCTCGAGATAGCGAGACTTACCCGCCAAATTACCCACCAAATTACCCGCCAATATGTTAGAGACAATACCTATCATAGAACCATACCTACCTATTGGATATCGTTATCTCACGGTACGTGAATAATAGACTTATCTATGTTGTTTCTCCCACTCACATATTCGTCTTACTCAGGATATAATTGACCGTGCAATAATCGGTGAGCAAGCAGAGAAGTCTGGATATGACGAGCCTGATCCACTTCCAGCTAGTTACATCCAGGAGATGCCCTACCCCTGTCATTGCTGGGACTCGTGAGTGACTGTGTGGTCTCAGAGTGATATCAATAACATTTACTGGTGTCAGGCGGTTCTGGAAGTATTGAGAGTGGTGTCAGGGTAGTGTTATAGTGGTGTTAAGTGATGTCAAGTGCCGATGTTGACCTGATTGGAAGTGGAGTATGCTGAAATCTGGTGTCAATGATACCACGCATGGTGCGTTGACACACAATATCACACTTCATTTCGCAGATTCCTGAAGAACTCGGTAATTGTCCTACCCATGGCACTGGCACTAAGTTTCCTGTACAGCGTGTGTGTAATCGTGAGGAATGTTGTTCAAGAGAAGGAAGCTAGGATAAAGGAGGCTATGCAACAGGTCTGGGTCATGGACCTCAATTCATGGCCATTTATCTGATTAATTTTGAATTTATCCATCACTAATCATTGACACCAATTCTTAGCTAACACCATGATATTCTCTCTGCCGTCTGTCGTAATTGACACCGTGCTCTCTCCCTCAGATGGGTCTGAGTAACTCTGTCCACTGGTGTTCGTGGTACATCACCAGTATGATACAGATGAGTTTTACCTCCACTATGCTCGTCCTCATGCTGTACTTTGGTAATTATCCCAATATACATAGTGATATCAATACTAATTACTTAATAACATGCCGTTGCCATGGTTACCTACTATACGCGTGTATCCAAACATGTTATCATCAGGAAATATAACTCGACATAGCAACCCTGGACTTCTCTGGTTGTTCCTGCATGCTGGTTCACTCGCTACAGTCAGCTTCTGCTTCTTGCTCAGCGTGTTCTTCAGGTAAAAAGCAGTGCAGTCTCGAAAACTATCCTAAACTATCTAGCTAAGTCAATCCCGAGATTGACTTTGTCAATTTCGTGATGTTGTACTATCAAAAACTATGGTTAAAATCTAACTAAGTCAATCCCCTAAGAATTTTTATAATTGCACTGCATCGTGTCTCATATCGGTCTGAGGTCATCGAACATGCGGAATGATTACCTCATCCTTACTCACCCCTCTTCCACATTCCCCTTACAATATCACCAATCCGCCCTTTCTCCCCATGCGCTTTCTCTCTCCCAATGCGTATGATCCTTGATCCAGTGAATTTTCCGAATTCGAGATGATTCGTCGATGGCGCCATCGGTATATATTCAAATGATCACGCGTCAAATTAATCCTCGGATAAAGGAATCTAATCGGAATAGGTCATTTAACTGGTTATACCTAATAAAACCTCTTCTTGACATTATGAAATCAGGGTACAGGTACTGCAAAAGTCAATGTATAATTCGGAAAATCACGGTGTAGTAGTTGTACGAAATTCATTAATTAACCAAACACCTTAAAAATATACAAACCCCAAAATCAAATCCGTTTCAGTGAGGCTAAATTAGCAGCTGCTGGCTCTGGATTGGCGTACATAGTGATGTATCTGCCGTACACGTGCATCTCACAGAGCGACGGATCAGCGAGCCACTTGGGAAAAGCCGTCGTGGTGCGTTGTCTGCGTGTGTGTGTGTGTGTGTGTGTGTGTGTG
>CAMPET010000580.1:2621-14910 GCA_946803715.1 Beroe ovata
ACACACACACACATATATATATATATATCGGAATGCTCATTATGATGCTTGGGAGCGACGCTTATCGAGGCAATCACAGGGGATAGAGCGGGAGTTGCAGTAATGGATATATTAGCAAGTATGCCTCGCCGTGGCCATGTTTTTAAGTGAGGTAGTTTTGAGGTAGTGCGTCAACAACGTGCATTAGTGACTACAAATTCGAATAAACACAAAGCTTATAATGCTATAGTAGCAGAAATATTCAGTATGGTATATAACAAACAGCAAAACATCGTGGAGTCAAACCTCAGTTTCTCGGATCGTAATTTGTCGATGACAAGATCCACGAAGCATACAATAACTCGAGAATTTTACAGCTCCCCTGTTAAAATCCGTTATTTTCATAGCAAGTTCGACTTAACCGCCTAACTATGGACGTTTAAATGATTCGTGTATCTTACTACTTATAATTCGTCCTCATATATATATATATATATGTATGTCTGTCCGGTTTTCCTTTCATACTACGGGTCTCGAAATCTGACACCACTCGGTACCCAATCAAGCATGCTAATTGGAATGCCCATGACGCTTGACACCACTCGAAAACGGGGAGCATATTGAAGTATTGAACACCACACGTCTGACATCACTTGAGAATGGGCAGCATTTCGACATCACAAAGGAAGATTGGAGACGGGAATACTCGATTACTATCAACACTTAAACTTAAGATACGACTATCATTGCACTAAGATTCAAGATTGTAGTGTAACGGTGAAAATAGGATAGGGCTATCAGAATAACAGAGGCCGGAGGCCGCGGGTCCTGCTAGTAACATTAACTTAAATATTTAAAACTTATCAAACCACATATTTCAATCAAATTTGAGATGTAGACCCATGTGAAGTGAGGAAGTGCATTTAAACTGGTTGCGGGATTCCAACCCCCTGCAAACATGGATGAAACGAGTTTAACAGCTTATTAAACTGTTGACATATTGAACACAGATAAACTGAGTTTAACTTTGTTCAAATGTTCAATACGTCAAGATCTATTTAAAACCTAAAAGAGTCGTTTCAGAGATATTATTATATTAACTTTATAATACCGGAAACTTTCATTCTGTTATATCTTTAGTTGTCTGCCATATAATTAACATAGGGCAATGTGGATGATTCCCCAACCCACACTCTGCTATAGGATTAGCATGGATCAGATCCCTCTATCCCCACTCTGCTATAGGATTAGCATGGATCAGATTCCTCTATCCCCACTCTGCTATAGGATTAGCATGGATTGTTGCACGACGTATCTTGATATCGGTCATCGGTCTGCACTTTTCGTCAACAGGTACTTTCTCCATGTCATCTAGCACCTCCAGTCCGTTAATCACGTGACCAAACACCGTGTATTTACCGTCCAAATTTACCTGTGTGAGGAGTTGGCACGATAGTGTGATGAGTCAAACTCATTACAGGCACACAGGGTACAACTCTGAACTCCTTGAGTTGTACCTCGTGAGATGGAAATAATCATGTAGACTGTAGAGTTGAGAGTCAGTAATTGCCTGACCTGTTCAGCGTAGGTGAAGAAGAACTGGGAAGAGTTTTTGTTAGGTCCACTGTTAGCCATGCTTAACATCCCTCGCTTGGAGTGTTTAATACTCTCGTGTATTTCGTCAGGGAAGTACTTGGCATCGTCCCAACAACTCCGACCTCCTTTCCCGGTGCCAGTCGGGTCACCTGTCTGAGAGGGAATTATTGACGGCTGGTACCGTTTTGTTATAAGTGAGGGTGAGGGTTAGGGTGACTGTGAGGGAGGGGTTAAGGGCCACGGGGGTTGTAATTTTGGACTGCCCGTGATGGGATACTGTGTTGACTGATAGGGGAATGTTTTGATAATGTTGCATTCGACAACAATCACTAGTCACTAGTCACTATATAGACACTACCTATTCGCATTTCACTGCCACAAATAACGTGGACTATAGTTGTAGGATACCTGACAGAGGAATCCCTTGATATTGCGGTGGAAGGTACAGTCGTTGTAGAAGTCACTTGCACACAAAGCAAGGAAGTTGAAGCAAGTTTTGGGGCACTCCTCACAGAATAACTCTATCTTGATATCTCCCATGTCAGTGTGCAGAGTGACAGACATGGTGAGCTACAACAATTGGGTGTCAAGTGTGGTGTCAGCTGAGAAAAAGTTATCAACATTAATCAAAATCACTAAGTCACACGCTTAAAGTTAATATATAAAGGTAGAGAGAGAATTTGAACAGACAAGAGCATGATAAGAGAAAGATTTCGTTCGTGAAGTCATTAGAATTACATATTTCATGGAATACGAATAACCAGATCTTACGAAGTGTCAGAAATTGCCGACTTCATGAAAGTATGAAAACACCAGTAACCCACTACCCCGTGCTCCAAGTGCTTTATCGATGATAATAGATAGTTGAGTGTAGACCGCGACACCGCGCATCCACTCTGATCTATCCTCCATTCCTCCACCCCTCACACCCCAACTTCATGTGTGAGATGTGGGTACTAAACACTAGCTCTACGGTGGAGAATACAGATCACGTGACATCCTCCATAGCACTGTATCCGTCCTCATCACTACTCGAACTCATTTCCTGCTTGACCGGCAGTAGTTCTGGTCGAGTCTCCTCCACCCTTTCCCTCACAGGCTGCTGTTTCCATTGCTGCTGCTGTGACTCTCTCTCTGCTATCACACCGTCGTCAAGCTTTGGGAGTGCTCCGCATTGAACAGCCAGCCGACCTAGTTCTCCGACCCTCATGTCTGGGGGGAGAGGGGAATGTACTAACAAATCAGTAGTGACACGTCATGTTCAAATAATGTGTTGAGAGATAATACAGGATTCCCAATCCTCAATACGGTTAACAATGGAAGTCTCGTCACAACGAACCGAGATCAGTTGGCCAGGGTCGTCTGTGATCCATTTCAGTCCAGTTGGCTGGCATCTGACTGCTGAATGAGCTGCTGATGAGGTGGGAGTAGGAGAGGAGATCCTTCACACTACATTGTCGACCCTTCACCTCAGCTGATCTCATTGTCTTCTCTGTGGCAGACGCTACAACCATCTCCAATACCTGGGAGAAATCACTCAAATTTTCATCACTCAAATTTTCATCACTCAATATTTGTATCACACAATATTTCTATCACAAAATAGCCACTGACCATGACAGGTTGTCGAAAAAGTGGACTGCTTTAAATGGATATCATTCCGGTGAATAAATGGTGTCTACTGTTTAGCCTTATAGTATGACGAAATGCAGGCTAGTTTAATCATGTGGTTAATAATGTGGTTTGAGGTGTTATTTCAGTCCCATTGTCTCTTGACATTGTCTCTTGACAAGTTGACAATACAGAGATAAATCTGACAAGTGACAATATTGCAAATTACCTGCTGACTTTGCCGGAGTTGCTGCTGTAACTTGTTAACCTCAGATTCCAGTCTCTGGTATTCTTGCTTCTCAGCTTCAATCTGCTTCTGTATTTCCTCTTGCTCTTCAGCTTCCTAAAGTAGAGATTACTCAAACAGACGATAGCATGGACTTTAGTTATGATGGGTATTTTGAATCAGGACTTCAGCTTTTCATAAATTCCATTGTGGGATTGGTAGCCCAAAAAAACTTAAGAATCAGAGAAATGTAACATTTTACTGAAACATCAAAACGAAGCGTTGATATGTTTTTTGCCACACTAAAATGTTCGGACAAATGTTTAGAAGTGAATGCCATGCCCATCGTTGACCAATGCTTAATAAACACCACCCTACTTGCTCTAATGAACAGCTGGTGTGGTGTTGGATGAGTTATTTCATTCGCATATCATGAGGCAAGCAATTTAGCTTGACTAACTATATTGTATGTTATGTAATTTATTTTATTTATTGTTTAAAAAACTAGGTATATTGTCTTGTATAAGACGACATGAAATAATTCAATAAACGCTTATTAACAGATTTTATGTAACGCAGAAGACATTATATTATGTTGCCGCTGCTGATACTTGCAGACTTGTTGACGGATGATGCCCATGCATCTGAGCAGCTCCATATTGTGTTTATGCTCGCAACTGATCTAGGATGGATGGTCGCTCCATGGCATAATTCCAACCTCTCCAATGTCATAGCCCCCACACTCCTTGACCTGGCTAACAATGGTGTGACGCTGGACTACGTACAGCCAATCTACACGCCGACACGGGGAGCTATCATGACGGGCAAGTATGTCGCCAGACTGGGGCTACAGCACGCCGTCATAGGCCCGGACACGCCCTACGGACTGAAGACAAACGAGACAACCTGAAGTGATGAGGTAACTGGGCTACTCAACACACTCTGTGGGAAAGTGGCAATTAGGTCACTGTTCGTGGGACCATACTCCCGTAAAGAGAGGGTTTGACACTTTCTAAGGGTTTTATAACCTACTACTATAACACAAAGAAACTTGGTAGTGGCTTTGATTTCCGGTACAACACTCTTAATGAATACGGAAATGACGAAGTTCTCCTCTCAGAGGATGAATCCACATACCTGCTCACAGATCGAGCTGTGGAGCTGATTGAAGCACAAGGATGAACCCGTGTTCCTGTACCTGCCATCAAGTCCCGCATCAAGACAAGGACGAGTATAACCTACGAGCTGTATTGAGGGTATTGAGGAGGAGAGAATTGTGCTCGCTATGATATCTGCACTAGACGATGCGGTATACAAGATTGTACGGGCCCTCGAAACCTCTGGACTGTGGCTCAGTGTTCGTTTTCGTGGCGGATAATGGCGGAAACCCAACTGTCGGACAGTATTAATACCCACTGAGAGGACGAGAGGTGCTAAGGACACATATTGAGTTATTGGGAGGGTAGAATCCGAGCAGCTGCATTCGTCCACTCGCCCCTCATCAATGGAGGTGTTGTGAGTGAGGAATTGGAAGATGGGATTGCCGGATTGGTGACCCACATTTGCCCACCTCGGCGCGTGTAGACTGACTCTACACAATGTAACAGTACAGATCTGGGCGACATTGACGGGATGAACCAGTGGAGTGCTATTAATGAATCAGGGACGAGTAACGGAACTGGATTCCTGGCCAACACTGATCAGACAGATATGAAGTCCGCGGTTAGTGAGGGACAGTGGGAACTCCTGAAAGGGGGCCAGGGCCGAGATGGCTGGTTCCTACCTCCAGCATTCAGTGAGAGAGGTTGGCTCGCCGCCAGACTACCATGAGACAGAAGAGAAGTACGACAGAGCTTCAACTCATTAGCGATCTGTACGAGGAGAGCGATCTTTTCGACCTTGTGGAGACATTGAAGTTACAGTTGTACCGAGAGAACATAATTTATCCTACTAATGAGGATAGTGACCGAGCTGCAAAAGCCAAAAACTTTGGGGGTGTTTGGACTCCCTGGTTGGAATTGTTTTGATAAGCTGGAACTGGTTACACAAAAAACGCTTCTATCATCTGCAAAATGAATTGCTGAGTTACCAATTAGTTTGAGGCATAAGTGCTGGTTTCAATTCTACCCTTATAGCCTTACATCCGTTTCTAGATGAATTCATTATTCAATACAGTGCTGAACAAACCTTGATGATTTCATTGATGAGATTCTGTTTCTCAATGATCTGAGCTGTCATTTGGTTGGTTGTAGTACCCGGCATCACAGGGTTAGTGGTTGTTTGAGCTTGAGCAGACTGGATGAGTATCATTACAAACTGCTGCAGCTCTGAGAGCGACATCAGTAACTTGTCTCGTGTACTTCTCATTGCAAATCTCTGTCCATGACACAGAGAAAAGAATTAGTGGGTAGAAACAAGGGACCGAATTAGTGGGGAGAAGCAAGGGAAATCAATTGAATTGAATTTACTATGCTGACGCAGACAGGTTATTTCTAACAGATGTCACTCATGTTATGCAAAAATAATAAAGAAAGAATTTTCAACCAAATAAAAAAGTTATATTGTGAAGTCATAATGTATGTACAGTCATATTTACATGTAGGTAACTGCAAAAATTCATCAATAGGCAACATGAGTAATGGCCCCAACAATTGAATATAGGTATCAGGTACTAAGCAAAATCAGGATAATGTAATCAGGATAATGAAATTTTAAGTTTTAACATTTAACTGTAGGTTTTTAATTTCTGACTCAAGATGAAAAAATAGTTGTAGCAAGTTAATAAAGGTATAAAAGATGTCATAGCTGATATAAACCTCAAAATTAGGTCATGATTGATAAGCTGTAACAAATTAAATTGTCTATAAAACATTAACAACATTATTACATTATATCAGGGGGCTGGCAAGCCCCCCGCGGCATCTGTAGCTAATGTTGAACTTGCGAGCAAAAAGGGCCCGAAGGGCCCTTTTTGCGAGCTCGGTCACCGAGGAGGCCCGAAGGGCCGACTTGGTGAGCTTTGTGCGTTTATGTAACGCGCGAAAAGCTGCGGCGCTTGCCAGACCCTACTATATGTTTTTACGGATTCGCCGGATTTCGACTACCAATTACACCGTTTCTATTTATACAATTGTTATGAAACTTTGTATTCCGTCTAATTATATCATAGAGAGGCAGCAACCAAAATTTCAAGTCAATCGGATGAAAAATGGCGAAGTTATAGCGACTTGAAATCGCCGAAATCGAGGGTGTTTGTCGTTTTTAGGGGTACGACCATATATATAGATACATATATAGATAGATACATATATACACGGAGAGGACATTTTTTTCATCAAAAGTGACCCCTCTTTGAACGTTCATAACTTCTAGACAAAAAGAGATACATGCAATTCCGAGCCCACATATGAAAGAAGAAAGATAGGGCNAAGCTTGCTGCATGTTGCTGCTGCTATGATAGTGTCGAAATAGTGTTCTAGTGAGTTGAATTATTTGTTGAAAACGCTTCCAAATAACTGCTACCACAAATTTGCCGTACAAAGCATAGCTGATATTTCAGAAAGACAAATTTACGCAAAGTAGGAATGTAAATTTAAAATCCCTTTGACCTAGCAACGATAGCAAAATGTATGAATGTAAATTTTTGCAAAATGTGTACTATAATAGTCTAGCTTATTTTGCTGTGCGAAGCTTGTAAAGTAGAGGACCAATTATAGTGAGGTGTAATTATGGTGTGCTGATACTTTTTTTGAGGTTCTATATTTAAGCCAGATAATTGAAGATGCTATGTATTTTTCAGAAATAGAAAATGGAGAGTTTTTTTTTTTATTTTTTAATGATGAAAGCGTATTTTTAATTGAAAAAAAAGAACAAGGACCGATTTCTGAAATTTGAATCTCGGGATCTTTTCCTCTCAACCTGGTGAAATTCTGGGTGCATTTTTCCCAATTTAAGAGAAATTTCAGAGAAGATTATATCAGTGTTTGCTCCGCGATATACTAACTTTATTTGTTTTATAAAATATCTCCTTCGTTTAAGTGGATCAGATTTTCGACACTGCTCTTACTCTTTTAAGAGTGATATGACTATTGACTATGAGATAGTTCCTTTAATGATTATCTAGTATAACGGTTTATAATTTATCGTAACTGATCGTTATGATATATTTCATAGGCTATGACTTCTGATGTCAAGTACGAGTATATTCAGAGGATTACTGCAAGGAATGCATCTGCTCCAGAGTAAGTTTACTGGAAAGGGTGGTGTCAACTTTGATTACTCAATAATCATGATCTCGCATTCCCAATCATTGATGCCTATTATTTCTAAACGATCGTCCCTATTTTCAGGGGCTGCAACCTCAGCGCTAAGTTCATCACAAACTTGGCGGAGACGCTGAGTGATGGAACTGTGTTTGGGATTATCACAGAGCTCCGAGATATCCAGCATATCAAGCTGAGTAGTCTACAGAAGGAACGAGCCGAGCTGGTCAAGAGACATCAGGTAATTGTATATGCTGGTGTCAGATGTGGCTGGTTTAATGTGGTCAGGTAATACTGACATGGTGTCAAACTGGCGATGGACTGATGGTTGTATTGGAGTTTAGTGTCGAAGTTTTATTAAATACTTTGGTACCACTCTACCAGTCCCTTGACACCACGCCCATTGGAAGTACACCGTGTAGTGATATCTGGGGTTATTGACGTAACAGTATCGCAATGACGCAATTCTAATCGCGTATAACGAACCCCCTCACTCTATGATCCAGGATAAGAAGGAGCAACAGGATNTGCAGTTTAATGCGCGCGCAATGACAGTCTGATATTGATGATATGTTTCTGTTTTGCACTGAATAATCGACCACACGGCGCACACACTGGATGAAGTGTTGCTTTGATCGTTTTCGATTTGGAATCTGGATTTAAGCTACAACGTTCCATATCCTTCACAATACGTTAGTCGTTTCATTATCACCAATGCATTGATGTTTATCGTGACTACTTGAGTACTTGACGGGCTCCCTAGTCCCTATTATAATTTGGCATTCTCTCTTTTATCATTATTATGGACTCTGTGAGTCACGGCGTGCGTGTTGCTATGGTAGTGTATGAGTTGCACGTGCAAAAAGTAGAAGCCTGTAGGCTCATTTCTTGTGATGCTGTTTTGATTACGTTGCTCTCTGCGTGTTGATAGGAGAGACAAGAGTTGCACGTGCAGATTTATGAGCAAGCAATGACGTCCACATGCAACAGTAAATTAGAATTAGATGATGAGTCGCGTCGCGTGTCGGTGTTGTCCAATCGCTGCAACTGCGGTGTTTAAGGTCGTTGTTTAGATCTATTCAGAATCAGGTTGAGTTTGCCGGTTATCATTACTTTCTTCTTCACCTCCAATGAAAGACGTGTGTGTGTTATAAATAGTGTAGGTACATAGTGTAGATATATAATATTTGCGCGCGCGCTGCTCAATTCGTTTGAGCCGCGCAACCCATAAAGCAAATATTAATTCACCTAAAAATAACTTTGTGAAGGATCTGTTATAATGCGCGTGCGCGCTTAGCATTTTAGTGCGCAATCATTCGTTTCATCATCAAAATCTATCGTTCCACATATTCGTTGCGTTCACTTACAGTTACAGTTACAATTGTAGTTACGTTCTTCATTCATTTCTCCATTCATTTCACTAATAAAAGAAGGCGGAGAAATCATCTTATCACGTGAGTGTTTCGATTATCATATTCTACATTCATTTCTATCCCATCCTCGATAATAAGAGCGTAAGACATTATTTGATATCGCGTAGGGGTAGGTGTTGAGTAGGTTTTGCTATTTCCATAGAGATGGATGAGCGTCCTGGCCCGTCTCATCAGCCTATGGAGATAGACGACGCCACAATGATGACACCACCCCAATCTTCGTTATTGGAGATGGCATTCACGACCCCACCCAGTAACATATCTGATGACATGATTTATATGACTCTACCTATACCTACACCTGATAACATGAGTCATAGTCATACGGTCCTGCCAACACCGGAATCGCGATCGGTTAACATTGGTTATAATATGAATCCGCCCAGACCAATATCTGATGCTATGAGTTACATGACAACACCCAGTCCTGCTATATCGGATAACATGATCCATATGACACCACCTAGACCTGTTATACCAGATAACTTGACCCATATGACACCACCCAGACCTGTTATACCGGATAACATGATCCATATGACACCACCCAGACCTGTTATGCCGAATAACATGATCCACATGACACCACCCAGACCTGTTATACCGGATAACTTAACCCATATGACACCTCCCAGACCTGTCATACCGGATAACATGATCCATATGACACCACCTAGACCTGTTATACTGGATAACATGATCCATGTGACACCACCCAGACCTGTTATACCTTATGACATAGACATGGGTTATATGACACCACCCAGACCTGTATCTGATGACACGGGATATGTGACACCGCCCAGACCTACATCTGATAACACGGCAAACACTACTCCAACCCGACCATTAACGCCAGCTGAACGGCAACGTTTACGACGTGAGAACATGACACAGGCTCAGCGTGACACAGAGCGACAACGACACCGTGAAAGAATGAACAGCATTCGTAGTAATGAATCCTCTTCCGAGCGTAACGCCCGTTTATCAACTGACCGTGACAGAACACGCCATCGAGTGGATAATGAAACCGACGAACAACGGGACGCTCGATTGCAAAATAGGCGTAATAGATTGGCCAATGAATCCACAGAAGAACGCGACACTCGATTACAAAATATGCGTGACAGATTGGCCGATGAATCCACAGAAGAACGCGACGCACGATTGCAAAATATGCGTGATAGATNCTATAATTATTATTATGGACTCTGTGCGTTCACTGCGTGTTGCTATGGTAATAAGATGTAGTTGGAAGGATGCACGTGCAAAAATTAGTAGCCTGTTGGCTCATTTCTCATGGTGCTGTTTCGATTACGTTGCTCTCTGCCTGCTGATAGGAGAAACAAGAGTTGCACGTGCAGTTTGATGCGCGCGCAATGACAGTCAGATCTCGCGAATATTGTTTATGTTTTGCACTGAATCATCGACCAAACGGCACACACACTGGATGACGTGTTGCTTTGATCGTTTTCGATTTGGAATCTGGATTTAAGCTACAACGTTCAACATCTTTCACAATACGTTAGTCATTTCATTTCGCCGATGCATTGATGTTTATCGTGACTACTTCAGTACTTGACGGGCTACCTAGTCTCTATTATAATTTGGCATTCTCTCTATAATTTCTGTGCGTAGCAGTGTAATGAGTGTTGCTATGGTAATGGTAAGTTTGCACGTGCAAAAAGTAGCAGCCTGTAGGCTCATTTCTTATGGTGCTGTTTCGATTACGTTGCTCTCTCTCTCTCTCTAACTGTTGATAGGAGAGATAAGAGTCGTGCACTACAGCATGACACATTCGAATTGGATTACGTCGCGTGTTTGCCGTTTGGTGTTTCAGTTTCACTTCCTCATCCTGGAGGGCCGAGGGGTATTGAAATCAATTTTTCGCTTTAGTTAGATAGGTCGACCATAAATCATAATTTTTCCGCTGCCTCCTCTTCCATTCTTTGAAAAACGCGAGTGTAGTATTGTAGCCGCGATCAGTATGAGTAAGCTTATTTGCGCGCGCGCTGAACAAGCCGTTTGAGACGCGCAACGCTTTAAGCTTTTTACCTGATTCACCGTAACTTTGTGAAGGAGCAGTTATAACGCGCGCACGTTAGCGCATGGCAAGCATTCATTTCATTTCTATTCCGTTATATTTCCTGTCGCGTTTACTGAACACAGTTATATTAATTGCAATTTAATTTGCACTTAAATTCATTGGATTGATAATAATATAGAAAAGATCAGAAGAAACATCTAATCACGTGAGTGTATCGAGTACCATATCATACATTGGTTGCAATTTCATTTACATTCTTGATACAGTAAAAAAGCGGTATTCTTGACGCTACCAATTCAAATATCGAGTCGTGGTATTAAGTAGGTTGTGCTTCTTCCATCGAGATGGATGAGCATCCTGGCCCATCTCATCAGCCTATGGAGACAGACGACGCCACCTTTAATTTTCAACCTTTATTGATGACACCACCACAACCTTCATCATTTGAGATGACATTCATGACGCCGCCCAGACCAATATCTGATGGTATGATTTTTATGACTCCACCCATACCTGTACAGGATAACATGAATCATATGACACCTTCAATACCTGAATTAGATAACCTTCCATTGACGCGAGCTGAACAGCAACGTATACGACGTGAGAACCTTACACAGGCTCAGCGTGACACAGAACGACAACGACAACGTGTGAGAATGAATAGCTTACGTAGTAATGAATCCTCTTCCGAGCGTAACGCCCGTTTATCAAGTGACCGTGACAGGGCACGCGATCGATTGGATAATGAAACCGACGAACAACGCGACACTCGATTGCAAAATATGCGTAATAGATTTTCAAATCAATCCGACGAAGCACGCGACGCACGATTGCAGAATTTGCGTGATAATTTTCAACGACGCGTTTCCAACGAAACAGACGAACAGAGGAGTGAAAGACAGCAGCGGGATAGAGAACAGCACCGCACACGCTATGCTAATGATCGCGCAACATATTTCAATACTAATGTAGGATTTGCTAACCGTAACATTGACCTAGACAATGTCGTTCATCAACCAATTAATCTGGGTTTGAGAGATAAGGAGTGCAATCACTGTTCAGCACTTCTGTTTGATTATGAGCTAAAATGGAAGAATTCGTGCTGTGGAAAGGGTGATACAGTCTTGCCTGA